>PVHX01018161.1:16155-37980 GCA_004024805.1 Geosciurus inauris
ATCAGAGAGACCATTCGGCATTTGGTTTTTTGGGATTGGCTTACTTCACTTAGCATAATGCTTTCCAATTCCATCCATTTGCCTGCAAATGCCATAATTTTATTCTCTTTTATTGCTGAATAATATTCCATTGTGTATATGTACCACAGTTTCTTTATCCATTCATCTATTGAAGGACATCTGGGTTGCTTCCACAGTTGTGCAATTGTGAATTGTGCTGCTATAAACATTGAAGTGGCTGCTTTACTGTAGTGTGCTGTTTTTAAGTCTTTAGGGTATAGGCCAAGGAGTAGGATAGCTGGGTCAAATGGTGGTTCCATTCCAAGTTTTTTAAGCAGTATAAAGACTGGTTTCTAAGGAGTTACTCAGAATCATTAGAAGCTATGGTAAAGCCAGTGTCTTCCATTGGGATCACAAATGCCAGTAGTTCAGCCATGTTAGAGTAATTGGGCTAAGGTAGACCAAAAGGCAAGGTTTTTTTTTGTTTTCATTTTTGTTTTTGTTTTTTTAAGAATAAGAAATAGTTTCTACAATTTGTTCAGCTTCAGATGAGATTTTTGTCTTTGTAGTCAAGTTTATCTTCTAATATTTAAAGTGCAGCATAAGAAAGAATGGTTCTCTTTGTATAACAATGAGACTAGTATTAAGGAGAAAGAGTGGTGTCCCAACACTTTCCCAGTTTGCTTAAAGTTACCTTATAAATCGAGTAAAATACAATGTTATAGTTTACCCATAATGAGATGGGATGGGGGTAATCAAATTAAAGAAGTTGGTGATGTTGAAGAAATATTGGATTTTAGATAAAAGATGAAAAAAATAACAGGGCATTAAGCAGACCTCATAAACTTGTTCTTTATTTGGCCCTTCTAAATTTACATCAGACTCCATTTGCAGACATTAGATAACAAGGTTGAGTAATCTGTTCTTGGTGTTGGCCAGGGCAGATTAACACAGAAGAGAAAGTGAAAATCGGTGAGAGAAGTGATTCATAAATTGTCTGTTTAAAGCAGTGTGCCTAACATCAGGTCCTTCTTCCAATATCACACTGTAAAAAAATCCACAAAACAACAATGACAATATATTTTACAGATTATATAACTAATATGCTAAAATATTTAGTAGGACATATAATAATAATGAAGCTCAGTAGATGTTAGGTAAGGAATATTTCAGCTATTATCTATATATCAGAGATAAGACAGAGAAGAGTCAGATGTATCAAAATATTAGTTGACACTGCCCTCTGCTAAGTGCCCTTGCTCTATGTCCCATAAAAGGTGGTCTGTCCCACTTTCTTATGCTTCTACTACTTTGGTGGGAATTTCACTCCCAATCCAATCCATGCCACATTCATTTCAGTGCTCTCTACTGTATGAGATTCTACCACTTCTTAAAGATTTCATCCAAGATATCCTGATGACTCAGTGTTGCTTCATCAAAACTGACTTGTCCTTGTCTGAAATTTTAAAAGGCATTGATTCAAACCATTTATGATCTTGACAACTTCTTATGAACTATAGATTTTTCTTCCCTAGTAGATTTTTAATTCCTTAGCATAAACTAAGCTTTACTTCATATAGTGCTCCACTGCTTTATTTCTGACATTGAAGATTCTCTCCAACATATTCCTACAAATATTGCAGCAGTATTTTTTGTACACTGTATCTAATATATGAATGTACATAGCCTGATATTTGCCATAAAAGTTTATGAAAACAAGCAAATGCTCATGTGTATTAAAATATGAAAAAAATGGGAAGAAAGAAAGCAAGGAGAAAAGGGGTGGGGTAGGATGGAGGAATCCCTTGGTAGAGCTGGAGACATACAAAGAGAGACAGCTAGCCATAAGCAGAGATAGACATAAGAGATAGCGAGAAGTAATAGAGACAGAGGACAGAAGGGAGAGAGAGAAACTGATCTTGTTCCAACACTCAAAAGTATAGATTTAGCCTGGAAAGGTGAAAAGAAACAAAAATAACTTTCTTCCTAGACAAAAAGAGACTTTCTAAGTTACATTCCCCTTCACAAGAAAGTGGAGAATTGAGAATTGATAGGGACGATTTGCTTTGCTGGGAGTGGAGAGGCTTCACTAGAATAGAATGAGTATACAGAAATTTCCTCAAGTAAATGAGATGCTGAGATGCATAGTGGTGCCAGAAAATTCCAGCAAAGACAAGGAGGAAAAGTGGTGGCATGGGGAACAGATGTACTACAGACTCAAGGTGACTCTAATGGCGATTTCAGTCATTAACTCTGCTGACTGCTACAGAAAAAGTTGGGGAGTCTGCCAGGATTCTCCTGGGGAAAAATAATGGAACTCAGACTAGGTTAAGTTCCAGCAATTAACTCTTGTATATGTTTGGCCAAATAATACATCATCTGGGGATGACTCACATCCCACTGACTGTCTGTCCCAGGCTGATTGCCAAGAAAGCGTCTGTACATTAGAGTTATGCAATAATAATCACATCCAATTTTTCCCCTGCACATTTGAATTGCTGACTGTTCTTGCTGCCTTTACATATTTTTTGCTCATCTTGTTTTGAACCTCCATGTCAATATTCAAAGTGGTTTTGTATAAAGGAAAGTGAGCTTTTTTATAATGGTCATCTATTTCCTACATCCCTGAATGTTATTTCACGCCAGTAAGTGTGATCCTAACATGCTTTCTGCTGCCAGTTGGAAAAATTTAAGCGTGTAGAAGTGGTGAAAAGTAGATATGAAAACATCATCAATTGTATTTTCCAAGTCTTAAGGGGAGAAGGATGTTCTGGCTTTATGGATAACAATCCATAATATCTATGGAAAGATTACAAGATGGCTTTATGCCTTTGGAAATCTTAAGTTATATTTTGAAGTTTTTCAAAATATAAACATGGTGCTCATTCACTTTTTAATTTTATTTTGAATCCAGAACAAACATATATACATTATCAATAAATATTTACTAAATTTAATAGAAGCTGTGCATTGATTTGTGCTATGACTAGAAGATATTATGCTTGGAGTTTTTGTTTGTTTGTTTGTTTCCAATAGATCACTGAACCTGTCAGAATGTTTGAGTCTGGATTAATCTGAGTTTAACCCTATGCATGGTTGAAATGGTGATTACATCTGTGTGTGACTGCGTGAGCAGTCACAAGAAATGTGAAGATGGGCATGTCAAAATCTCCAATGTATCCCATCTATCTTTTATTACAGAAAGGGTCTAAACTATACATTCTTTATGTTTATACCAAAGCATTGTTGAAATCAACATTTATATAGAAAATGAACATGAACAGCTAGTTACTTATTCCACTTATGTAACACAACATTATTACAAAAACTGCAGATGTTTGTAAATTATGTAGCAGTATTCCAAAAATTTGATACTGTATAAATGAAATGATAGGATTATTCTTGTTAGAGAATAGTTGTGAAACAAGCAGAATCCTAAAAATGTGAGTATTATTTTTGGACTTACATCCATTATCTTTTACTGCATAGCTGTTTCAAAATTTATTGGTTTACTGGGCTCTGAAGGATGTTGTGTTGTCTCATGCAGTTGTCAAGTATTGTCCTTGATGACCAATGCTGATTTCTTCAAAGATCTCACATAGCTGAGAGTGCTCTGTGTGCACATGTGTTTCTCTTGAAGAGTTAGTGTAGTTTTTACTGCAGTTTTAAAGTACTCTGGGGAGGAAGGAGGTTGTAGATTCTTCTATATAGATAGACAACCTCTCTGAATCCCCCAATTTACAATTTGATCCCCAAGTTCTGCTGCAACTGATCTGCTGGTTATCTCTGGCTCACTTTCTCTAGAGAATTTGCCTCTGGTCTTTTAGCTGGGGGAAGGGAATGAGGAGGGTCGGTGGTGATGGCCATCATCATGGATGTCCACCTGAGTGAGGCACAAGAGCAGCAAGTCCCAGTCAGTTCCCACAACAGATCTGCCTTTTCTTGTTCATCATAAAAAGCTTCAACCATATCTACTTTCAGACTTTGGTCCAACATTCTCCCTCTGTGCGTACTGGTATATACATTTTTGAGCTTTTAAGGTGGCTGTCAATTATGACCCTTGTGTCAGCATAACTTCTTCCCAAAAGTATAAAAAATATTGTTTTCATTTTTATCATTGCTGTTGATTACTCATGTCTGTTTCATGCTGAAGTATCCCTGAGTAGGCTGTCAAGTGACACTTAATCCTTACTCTTGTTCAAGGAAGTCTTTAGTTGTTACTGTTCCTTTCTGCCTCTACCCTAATAGAATAGTTTCACAAATTTAAACACTCTAGTGTACTAAAAAGAAAACTACAGGCTCTTTACTAGCTGAATATTCATGCAAACTTCTTTGATTTCTTCTTAAAATATTTAGTTACTATTTTCCTCCATATCATAACCAATAGATTATTAAAAACTAATTGATATTGATCACTATTCAGTATTATTTATTTAATCGGAAAAACTAGCAAGAAAAATGTAAATAATTTCTCACAAACCATGACTGTCCTTTGATTGCATGAAAAGCAAGATTTTGACCTCTATCAATTTAGTAAATGCTCAGTAGTGCAATAAAAATATCGAACAATTGGTGCTGGAAGATGATCTGAGAGTTCCTAAACTATGTTCACCTCTATTTTCTTCAAGTCTCAGATTATTTAGACTAAAATTGTCATTATCATATGGCTTAAAATTATTCTACATTTACTGATGGTAGAATTTTTGGTTCAGAAGCTATCATATAAATAACTAAGGTAATTTTTTTTTTGTTTTATAAGAAATACTAGCTTAGTATCAGTTAACAAAAACTTGAAATCACTTTGATGAGATTTTCTCCTGATAGTAAATGTTTCTATATAATAATTCAGTTCATTTATCTACTTTGTATAGTTGTACTAACAACAACAAAATGATCCATTCTTGGATTCTTTTATAGGCAATACATATGAAAATGCTGTGGGTCCAGGCACTCTTTCAGGTGCTTTGAGCTGTTGCAGAAAATCCTCTACATCACCTCAAATTGTGAGTCTGTCTTACAGGTGCTCACATTGCTCACACATAATTGAAAATGTGTAATCATCCTTGTCCTAGATTAAACCTTCTTTAATTTTATAGCAAGATAACATTTTTACTGCCTCTTATCTAGGCTTTTAAATCAAATTTTATTTAGAAGTTGATTCTTTGGAAATACATAATAGGATAAAAAGGGAAACCATCTGTATTGGATTCAGAAATTATGAATTATGTCAAAAGTTAAATAACTTTTCACATTATGGTGAATAAATAGCAAAAATTTTAAATACAAATATTTTACTCTAAGGAGGAAGGAAAAAGAAGGATATAACTTACATATCATATAAGTCACAATTTAAAATATACAAGTCAATGTTTTTGGTATACATGCAAAATTATTCAACCATTACCACAATACAATTGGGTACATTTTAAATCCCTTTAAAGAAACTTTGGGCCCCTTCACAATCAATCTTTCTTTTTCCTTATTCATCACCACTTCTACACTAAGTGATCGCTAATCTATTTTTTCTCTGTAATTTTGCCTATTCAAGACATTTCATATAAAAAGAATTGTACAATGTGTTCTATTTTGTGTCTGGATTCATTTACATGGTATAAATAATGATTTCAAGGATCATCCATGTTGTAACAAGCATAAGTACATCATCCACTATTTATTTCTGAATAACTTTTCTTTGTGTAAATATAGTACATTTTCTTTATCCATTCGTCAACTGAGGGACATTCGAGTTGTTTCCACTATTTGGCTACAATGAATAATAATGCTTTGGCATCCATATATCATATTTGCTTATGTTTATAATTTATGTATGTACATAAATATATGTGTACATATATAAATGTTTGGTGATCAATCTATATTTTCAACATGATTGGATTGAGAGATACCTAGTGTTAAGTATTGAAAGATACCTAGTATGAAGGGACTTCTGGGTATGTCAATGAGGGTACATCAGAGATGACAGGCATGTGGGACAAACTGAGGGGTAAGACTCACCCTGAATATGAGTGAATTTGTCTAATTGGCTAGAGGCCCAGACAGAACAAGAAGCAGAGGAAGGAAGAAGTTACAGAGAATACAGGTTCTATTCTTCTAGAGCAGTGTATTTATTGCACTTGCCATTGCATGAGACATCAGATTCCAGTTTCCTCACTCTTTCAATATTAACTCTAACCAGAAAATCTGCAGGGAGTTTCTAGGCCTTCAGTCTCAGGCTGGGGCTGCATCATTAGTCCATCTTGTTCTGAAGCTCCAGCTTCTTGGACTGAGGAGCTACTGGATTCTCTAACTCTTGAAAGGCCATTGTGGACCTGTTCAGCTTCTGATCATATAAATGAATTTTTCCCTTGAATAAACATGCCTATATATTTCTTATTTTCTTTCTTTTTAAAATTTTGTTGGTTATTTTAAATTATAACAGTAGAGTCCATTTTAATATTTGTTTTCTTCTCCTACAGAACCCGAATACAACTGTTTTGGTTCTAAACCTAGGAGTGAAATTACTGAGTCATACAGTGCTTGTATCTTCCACATGCAAACTGTTTCCAAAGCAGATAAAATCATTTACAGGTTCACTATTAATGCATAAAGTTTTCAATTTCTTCACATCTTCAAACACACTTGTTATGCTTTGTCTTAATTATTGCAAACCTAGCTGCTTTGAAGAAGGATATAATTGTGCTTTTGATTTAAAATTTGCCCAATGGCTGATGATGCAGAGCTTCATTTCATGTGCTTATTAGCCATTTGTATATCTTATTAAAATGTCTATTCAGATCTTTTGCACATTTTAAAATGTGTTGTCTTTTAATCACTGTATTTTAAAAACTGGTTGTATATTCTGGATTTCTTTATAAAAATATTTTTTCCCATTCTGTGGTTTATTTTTCACTTTCCTTAAGATATTATTTTAGCACAAAATCTGATTTAATTTGATAAAATCCAATTTAATTAATTTGATTTAATTTTGATAAAATACAATTTGTATATTTTTTTCTTTTGACAGTTGAGATTTTTGTGTCATTTAAGAAAGTACAGTCAATCCAAGGTTTTAACTATTTAATATAATATTTTATTTTAATATTTTTATAGTTTTGGTTATTACACTTTGGTCTATGATTCAATTCGAAAAAAATTTCTTGCATTTGGAGTGAACTTGTAGTATGATTTGATTTTTTTGCATATGGATGTCCAATATTCTGGAACCATTTATTGGAGAGATTTTTCTTTCCCAACCAATTATTTTGATGCCTTTCTCAAACTCATTTGATTACATATGTAATAGTTCAGTTCTATACTCTAAGTTACATTTTATAGACCACTAACCTATAAGGGTATTCTTGTTCCAAACCATACTGTATTGATGATTTTAGCTTTATACTAATTTTTTTTTTAACTGGAAGACATGGGTCTTCCCACTTCATTCTTTCAGGATTTTTGTTTTGTCTCTGATAGATCCTTTGTATTTTCATATACATTTCAGAATTAATTTATCAATTCCTGCAAAAAGTAGTCTGAGATTTTGGTAGATATTATGTTGCTTCTGGAGGTCAATTACATAAGTACCATAGTCTTAGGAATATTGTCTTCCAATCCATGAAAATGTGATGTCTTCAACTTAATAAGATCTTTAATTTCTTTCATCACCTCTTTTTCATTTAAAATGTTTAATTCTTATACTTATTTCATAGAATCATGCCTAAGTATTATCTGCTTTTGGTTATAGTGCATATTTAACTATTTTAATGTTATTTGGTGGTTACTCATTGTATATAAAATTACAATTAATTTTGAAGTATTGATCTAGCATTTAATAGTGCTGAATTTATTAGTTTCAGCACTATTTTTAATGGATTCCTTAAGATATTTTGCACATAAGAACATAAAATAGAGGTCATTTTACATCTTATTTCGAATACAAGCATTGGAAAGATATAAAAATATCTTGTATTTTATTTTCTCAACTAACCACCCTAACTAAAACCTCTGGTACACTATTAAATAGGAAAAAATAGAGTTACTTGCCAGTTTGGAGATTTTAGGGAAAATATTCAGACTTTCACCACTATGTAATATTACCTGTGAGGTTTTCATAACTACTCTTTCATAGATGTTTAAATACCATTTTATTCCTACTTTTCTAAACATTTTTATCATGGAGGGTTATTGCATATTTTCAAATACTTCCTCTGATTTTGTGAAGTGATCATGTGATTTTATTCTTTTTTATATGTTTTATTACATCGATTGATTTTCAAATGTTAAATCACCCTTGTATTTATGGGGTAAATGACATTTATTCATAGTATATAAATCTTTTTACATTTTGCCAGATCTGATTTACTAATATTTGTTGAAAATGTTTGTTTGTTTGTTGTTAGGTACTGGGGTGACCCAAGGGTCTTGTCAATGCTAAGTACACACTCCTGGGGGTCTTCATGTGCATGTTTATTATAGATAATAGTCTATAGTCTTCTGATGATTTGTTTATCTCATTGATTGTCAACATAATACTGGTATCATCAAAACAATTCACAAATATTCCCTCCTCTTCTACTTTTAGAACAACCTGTGAATAAAGCATACTAATTTTTCTTTAGTATCTGTTGAAATTCACCAACAAAACCCTCTGGGCATGGCTTAGTTCTGGTGGAATATAGAAACTATGTACTCCAAAGTGACATTCTCTCCCCATATTTTCAAGTGCTATTACTATTGTGCTGTTCTATCTACATTTTCTATAAACTCAACAAAACTTTGCTGTAGTTAGAATAAAATAGACATATACATTTATAGGCTTTGCTGTATCAACATATTTGCTTCTATTCACTTATTCTTTCTGGTTCTTTTACTTTATTTCTACGGACATTAGTTACTCTCTAGTGTTATTTTCTCAATTCAGTAATGGCTTGTTCCCCTTCACTTTCTTTGTATTGCTATTGTCAAATGTACTTCATTTCTGAAAGTTTTTGGACTAACCTGTCACATATACACCACAATAAGTATGTTTTATGAATCTGCTTTATAAATCAGTGAAGAGAAGAAAAGTAAGGAACATAAAATCATAACTTCTTGTGCAGTAGCTCATAACTTTCTTTACAAGCACTCTTCCTTTCACATAGCATAAAATCCTGGTGTCATTTGCCTTTACCATGAAGAACAACATATAGTATTTCTGGCAAGGGAGATTTTCTAGCAATATATTTTTCAGGCTTTTTCTTTATCTTGGAATACCTATTTCAGTTTGATCTGTAGAACATTACTTAGCTGAATGAAAGCATTTTGGCTGAAAATTTTTTGACTTTCATTACTTTATAAATATTATCTAAATATTATCCCACTGTTTTTTCACCTTCATTACTTCTAATGAGAAGTCTGCTATTCATCACACTGACTTAAAAAATAAGTCATTTTTCTCTTGCTCTTTTTATAATTTTGACCATGATGGGTTGTCTAGGTATTTCTCTTCATGAGGTTAGCCTATTTTCAGTTTTGGGGATACTTTAAATGGGGTCTGAGAGAAATATTGTACATCATCTCTATTGCTCTATCTTCATGTTTCCTAATTCTTCTTTTCTGTTCCAACAAGTTTGTGGTTCATCCTTTCCAGTGAAACTTTCATACAAGTTCTCAATTTTTCAACTTGAGAACTTCTTCTGTTTGCATATTTTTTATAATTTACATCTAGTATATTCCCCACTTAGTGCAACATTGTTTTTGAATCTTATATAGACCTTTAAGTACTATTTTCATTTCTTTATAAAATATTGTATATCTATATGTGTATATACATAAGCACACATAGAGAAACAAATATGTAAATACTAGTTGTATTGAAATCTTTATTTGTTAAGTTTATCATCTGGGCCCCTTAAGAGGCACTTTCTATTGCCTATTATATTTCTGTGCATGGATAAGCATTTTTGTTTATCCCTTTTTGTTAAACATTAGACATTTTAGATAATATTTTGAACCAATTTTGGGTGCTGATACTTCCTGTCAGGACTGCAGTTGAAGCTACTTTATCATTTGCTTATTGGTTAGATGACCTGGCTGAACTAATTCTTCAAAGCACATTTTTTATGAAGTGTGCAGATTATTATATTTATGATTATGTTTCCTCCCCAGATATTTGTCCTTAATTTTGCATTTTTAGCAGACCTTGAGTCAGTATAAACTACTTATTCATCAAACACTAAATTAAACCTCCTTAGCATGTTACATTTTTGCCCGTTTATTCCGTGCAAGTGTGTAGGGGTGTGTAGCTTGGAGGCTATCCTCAGAGTTTAGAAAATTTATACATTTTTATTCCACATTCGACTCTGGACAAATATTGTGGAGATTCTCTCTCTACTTGTTACTAAAAAGCACTCTGCCTTTGGCGTTCATACAGCCTTTCAAACTGCCGGGAAGTATTCTTGGTTTCCTAGAAGGAATGACTCCTAGGTTAAGGTGGCTTATTATTTAATCACTGTTTGGTCAGAGGTTGTGTTTTAAGACCTTTGTGCCAGTGTGGATTCAGATGGTGATGGTGGGTCTGTGCACAGTTTGGAACGTACTTTTCCACTCTGACCTTTTTCTTGCTCTCATTGCCCTTGAGTCAATTCAGTCAACCTGTGCACACAGACTTCTCACCTCCACAGTTCTCTTTGGTCCCAGAATGCTCCTCTTTCCCTGGCTCTCTGTGTTAAGTTTCTGGCTGTTCTGCTGCTTTGTTTGTATCAAGCCTTCGGTCTCCTCTTAATTAGTCTATACAAAGATCTGCATTGTTTTCAAACATATCTATAGGCATGGAGTTCTTTTCTGTCTTCCAAATAAAGTCAGTACTCTCAGACACATCTGTGTAACTCTTAGCCCTTAGGACTTTCCTTTCCCTCTACAACATTATACTATAGCTTGGAGCTGGACATGCTTTTCCTAATGTGATAAAACGACTCTAATATAGGCACTGAGGAGAAAAGAATGGCAAACATTTTGCTTATACTTTATAGCATGTAACCCTACAAGTGAACTTGTGCAGGGACAATCACAACTCCAGTATTTTCAGCCTACCTCATCTGGGACAGGATTTACTTTTTTTTTTTTTTTTGGTACTGGAGATTGAACTCAGGGGCACTTGACCACTGAGCCACATCCCCAGCCCTATTTTGTGTTTTATGTAGAGACAGGGTCTCACTGAGTTGCTTAGCACCTCGCCATTGCTGAGGCTGGCTTTGAACTCGCGATTCTCCTGTCTCAGCCTCCCTAAGTGCTGGGATTACAGGTTTGCACCACCGCACCCAGCTAGGATTTACTTTTATTAGCAAGGATAGGATTGAAGAGACCTGGTTATGTCTATACTACCTGATTGGAATAAAGCTTCTGCAATGTTAGATCAGGGATCATGAGTAAGAGAGGCTAGCAGCAGCCTAGACATCAGGCCTGAAATTGTAGTCTCAGACTAGGAGGAAGGTGTGAGGAAGCCCACATATTCTTGATCTACAATAGAGATTGCATGCCATGGATTTGGAGATAATGGAAGTGGAGTGAGTGTTGGCTCAAATGCCACATGATTTCTCTATCATAAAAATAATTAATATATTTTCTTGAAGATATTTTTCTTCACTTAATATTTCACAAGAATAGTTTATAGAGATTTTATGTTTTAGTTGTTGCTGTTATTTGTTTTGCTGAATGGCTAAACATCTCTGGTTTAATTGTTTTACTGTGAAGGAAGTTCATGGAGCTACTTTTTCTAAAAGTACCACTCCCTCCGATTGGATTGACTTACTACGTAATTCAAATCATATGTTAAAAATAGTTTGAATAAAAAATTCAGATATGTATCTTGCAATAGCTCAGAAACAATTTTCTTCTTCAGTTATACACAGCAAGATGGCATACCAAACTTATCCATATCATAATCTACAGAATTTATGAATACTATCTCTTTCCTAGAGGAGGGGAATTAAGATTGTTGGTGGAATTAAGATGGCTAGTCAACTGATCTTTTAATAGAGAGATTACCTGGAAAATATAGGTGGCCTAATATAATAACAGGGACCTTAAATTGGAGGGAGGGAGAAGCATTTGTGGTAGTGATATGTGAGAAAGGTTTAATGGCATATGGGCTTTGGAGATGAGCACAAGCTGAGCAATGTATGCCATTCATTAAAAACTGGAAACAGTAAGAAACTGTGTTAACCTCTAGAGTCCTCAGAAGAGAATACAGGCTAGGGACACCTTGATTTTACAATAGGGAAACCTATCTGAAGCTTCCAACATCCAGATCTGAGGTGCAATGAAGTTTTTTTACTAAGTTTGTGTGGATGTTCACAGCTTCCATAGAAACCTGATACGTTCTCCATCCTCTACAAATCTATTCCTTTTGGAAAAAATAAACTTACAAGTCAGAAGTCATAAATAGTTGGCCCAAGACTCTGAATAAAGAGAAATTTCTGTGTAACATTTTGATACTTGTAAGACAGATTGAATCTCAAGGTTGGACAAGTCATATATATATATATATATATATATATATATATATATATATACACACACACATATACACACACACACATACACACACACACATATATATAATATATATATATTTTCTGGATCACAGTACAAAATTATAGCCAGTGCTAGTTCTAACTAAACCTTAAGAGGAAAGTAGGTATCTAAAATATCATTTCACATGCTGAATTCTTAAAAAATATTTCAAGAGAATGCTAACTGTCTAAGTGATATAAGCTAATAATAATATGAAATGACTGGAGTTAAGGAAAAATAATAAAGTTGAATATGTAAATGATAAAAAATGGCAGGAAAGAGACTGTAACACAAAGGAACATATAATCAAAGTTTTAATTATTACACTTCAAATGTGTGTGGAACCTGAGAACTGCTGACAAAAATATTTTATATAAAAAAAGTAAGTAAACAATTATTTTCAGCATATCACTATTTTTAACAAGAAAATTTGACATTTTTATAAGCAAACCTGAAACATAAATTTCAATTAGCAGTATTGTGTCACTTATATACTTTATATAGTTATTAAATATAGATGGTTTGCCAATACACCTGGTGCTGATGATTATCACCAAGGTAAGTTGACTTCCCTGAATATAAATAACACACAGTTGTATCACTTGGAACCACCAATTTTATTTATTTATTTATTTATAAGATAAATATACCAAGGATTGAACTCAGGGGTACTCAACCACTGAGCCATATCCCCACCCCTATTTTGTGTTTTATTTAGAGACAGAGTCTCACTGAGTTGCTTAGCACCTCGCCATTGCTAAGGCTGGCTTTGAACTCACTATTCTCCTGTCTCAGCCTCCCAAAGTGATGGGATTACAGGCGTGAGCCACCGTGCCCGGCTGTTTTATTTATTTTTCAATTTTAAAAAATTTTATTTGTTCAAATTAGTTATACATGACAGCAGAATGCATTTCAATTCATTGTACACAAATGGAGCACAACATTTCTTTTCTCTGGTTGTACACGATGTAGAGTTACACCATTCATGCAAATATACCCGTACCTAGGATAATTATGTCCATCTCTTCCCACCCGCATGCCTGCACCCCTCCCCTCTCTCCCATCTGCTCAATCCAAAATTCCTCCATTCTTCCCTTGCCACCCACGCCCCCTTATGGATCAGCATCCAAATATCGGAGAAAACATTTGGCCTTCGGTTTTTTGAGATTGGCTCAGTTCACTTAGCTTGATATTCTCCAACTCCATCCATTAACCTGCAAATGCCATAATTTTATTCTCTTTTAATGCTGAGAAGTATTCCATTGTGCACATATATCACAGTTTCTTTATCCATTCATCTATTGAAGGGTATCTAGGTTGGGAACTACTGATTTTAAACAAGTGCATCAGTGTTGGCCATAAACAGACACTTAGCAGGTCCTGGGCCAGGAATTAAGAAATTAGCCTTTAGGAGGAAACAAAAGGCATTCCTAGTTGAGTTTATGGCTCAATCATTTATAATGTTTATATTTTTAAATTAATTTAATCATTATCTGCACTAAAGTTTGGTTTGGAGTTTTTCCTTTGTAATATGGGACATCGTGAGGGCAAAAGGTACCAACCTGATTCTAGTGTTTAAAATCATATATCATTTTGAATATCCTCCTATTCTTGGTTTTGTAGAATATAATCCATTTAGGACATGGACACATGACTCTGGGACATATTGGCATTCTCTTAATTACTTTTACTTCCAAGATTAATTTTTACTTACCTTCATTCTCAATTTAGGTAACAACAGATGAACATCTTGTTATTGAATAGCTGTTCTGCCTTCACTTTGTCACCTATTAAATGTGGAGCATTTTTCTAAGAAGTATATCTATTTCTTTCTCTTTTTCCTACCACCTTGCTTTTGAGCAGAAATTAAAGTAACATTTTCATTGTTGCCCTTAAATTCCAGCTTCGTTTTTTGGAGACTTCTGCTTCTCATTTATATTTATATTTAGTTAGGCATTCTAATATCCATCTTTTGTACATTTCATTTAAGTTTTAAAAGCTGTACTTGTTAGAGAGCTCCCTGGCCTCTCATACTGTAGCTTTTAGGTGACTTTTCTTTCCTTCCTATCGTAAAAACAAATTATAATTGTATAACTAGGAATGTTTTTGAGAACTAGTTTTTGAGAACTTCTTTAGTCTCTTGAGGTACTTCCCTTCCTCCAGTTTCAAAATATGGAATTGGCTCAATATTCCAAGTTAATATTGTGTCTTTTCTTATCACTTTCATATATATTTATTCCTATTGTTCTTTTTTCTAATGACCATAATAAATATGCAAGTTTTCTATAGACACTGCAAAACATAATTCAACTGCAAACTTTAATTTCTCTAGGTAGCATCTTCTTTGTCCAATGTATTATATTTTCCTCTGAATGATATTCTTGACACGCATTTTTATTTTCCACCATCAAAAGATTGTAAAAACAGTTGTTCCCTTTGTGTTATTTCCTGTTTCCATCTGGAGATTCTTCATCTGCTCTGATAAGTTAGGGTGCAGAAAGAAAAAAACTCCTAGCATTTTTCCTTCTATGACACCTAGATATTGCCTGCCTGCAACAAGAAGACACAGAAGTTATACTGAGATTGTAATCATTTTCATATAATTTTGGGGACACTTAATTCTTGAAAACTGCTCCTATTTTAGTCCTACTTCTCTGGAATTAAATAATTAATTCAAGTGTCTTATCTATATATTCCCATATAATTCTATGCAAAACCTTAATTATGCATTATTGCATTGTATTTTAATTACCTGATTACTTCCTTTCCTCCTCTATGGCACTCTTACGTCCTTGGAGGTATGACTTTGAATTAATTAGTTTACAACTGAGAGATACTTTGCAAATAGGCTCAATAGAATTTGATAATTGATTACATGACATGGAAGAGAGAAAGAGAGAATCTTGAACCCTTCATATGTTTCTAATTTCAGTGAATAGCAAGGCCACGAATTTAAATATTTAAATTTCAGTTTAAATATTTTAAAAAATTGCTATATCAAGAAACTTAGTTTATTAGAGAAACACAGCAAGTTGATTACATGGAAATAGGCTTTTTGGCGGGTAGGGGCAATGAGGAACAAACCAAGAGTGCTTTACCTCTAAACTACATCCCCAAGTCCATTTTTTTTTTTTTTTTTTCTTTTTGAGACAGGATCTCACTAAGTTGCTCAGGGCCTAAGTTATTGAGGCATGCCTCAAATTTGTCATCCTCCTGCCTCAGCCTTCCAAGTCACTGGGATTACAGGTATGGGCCACCATGCCCAGCATCCCAGCCCATTTTATTTTGATACAGGGTCTTGCTAAATTCTTGAGGATCTTGCTAATTTCCCCAGTCTGTCCTTGAACATGCAATCTTCCTCCCTCAGCCTCCCAAATTATTGGGGTAAGAAGCAGACTATTTTTTTTTTTTTTTTTGGTACTGGAAATTGAACTCAGGGGCACTCGACCACTGAGCCACATCCCCAGCCCTATTTTGTGTTTTATGTAGAGACAGGGTCTCACTGAGTTGCTTAGCGCCTCGCCGTTGCTGAGGCTGGCTTTAAGCTCGCAATTCTCTTGTCTCAGCCTCCCTAAGTGCTGGGATTACAGGCTTGCACCACCGCGCCCAGCTAAGAAGCAGACTATTTCTAATACAATTTTAAGAAACCATATTAAAAACAGATGATGATTTATTCATTTACAATGTGAAATGTGAAATGATGAACAACCACCTTTGAGCTAATCCCAGCTCATTGCATGTTTTTGTATGGCTCAAAAGTTCTCAATTTATATTGTTAAATGGCTCAAAAAATCAAAGAGAGTAATATTTCATTAAAATCTCATGAAATTCAAATTCCATTGTTTATAAACAAAGTGTTATTGACACATAGCCATGCAACCTCATTACATATTATTTGTGGCCACTTCCCCAGTCCCTTGGAGGAATTGAGTAATAGTGAGGCAGTCGATAAAGACTAAATTATTTATTATCTTGCCTTTTAGTTTAAAAAAATTTTTCAATCTATCACCTAGTATAAGGAGCAGATTTTATAGTAATATACTTTTACAATTCACCATATAGGATATCCTCTGCTCTATATCATGAAAACAGAATCAATTTAATAATGTATTAACTTTAGTATCATACATATTAAGAGTTTGTGCAGCGACCAGCACAGTCATTAATTCAGGAACCCCAAGGGGAGATGAGGGGATGAAAAAAAGACAAACAGATGCCTGGAGAAAAAGCTGGCACTGGTTGGGGAGCTAAGCCCTGGTGAGGTTTGACTCACACCAGAGCTAGCTCAGCATTTTATTATATAGGTTTTGTCATCATAAGGTTATTTCTGAGAAAGTTTTAGCAAAGCTGGCAGTCTGAAGGAAGCAGTGAAACTTGTGAGACATCAAAGTCATCTTGTTATGTCCAGAATTCTCTACCCCTGTGTCTGAATCCAAGGTGCTGACTGTTAGAGCCATGGACCTCACATGCAGCCAAACCTGGCTGTGGTTACCACAGCAACTGGGCATCATGACCTGCACTTTTGCAGTCAGTTCCCAAACAAAGCTGTAAGGGAATTGGAGACCAGGGTTCAAGTCACCGTTCTCCACAAGTTTGTGAAATCAAAAATTCTATATTTGGATGAACTTTATTATTATCCCAAATAAAGCTTGACATAAATGCATATGGATCATTTTTACTCTTATCCTCCATGACTGCTAGAGCATGCTGACAAATTATATTGTCTCTTATTGATGTCTTTCTTATCAAGCATTCTTCCAACATCTTAATTTAAAATTATTTTTCCCTATTGCTCTTTCTCATATTATGCTACCATGGGAATCATGTGACAATGCCTTAAAAATAGTAGACCACACACATAGAGAGTCTGATTTAGTAATTTTGAGGGAATTCCTGGGAATCATTCTTAGCAAGCTTCTCAAATGGTTAGGAAGCAGTCTTTAGAACCACATTGGGAAAATGAGCTCTGGACGCTATGGATTCTTGACACTAATAGTGAATTGGGAAAAGGTTTAGAAAAGACTCTCCAGCTGGAACAAATACAGAATCTAATATGTGGATAACAGAGCACATTTTATTTAAAACTATTAAACTCTAATTTACATATATCAAATAAGCCTAGGATTATATACTTAGATTTCAACAATAAACACCTGAATCAACTTGAACTAAGGGATTCGGATGAATTCTACCATGATAGCACAAATTCAATTTAAGTATTAATTGTAAGTTACAATGTGCTATCTTGTTCATATTATGCTTATGATTTTTCAATACTTTTGTTACTTTTATCTTTTGAGAAAACTATATACACATTAAATAATACACATGAGAACATATTTGCTTACAAATTCTTATTTTTTACTCTAAATCATAATAATTAATATTATATATTTATGTGAATTTATAATAAAATTACAATTATAAATGCATCCAAAGAATATTATTAAACTCCAAGGTTTTAGTTCCAAATAAGCCAATTTTATTTATACTGGGGATTTAACCCAGCGGTATTTTACCAGTGAACCTGTTTTATTTGTTTTTAAATTTTGAGGAAGGGTCTCACTGAGTTGCATAGGGCCTCACTAAGTTGCTGCGACTGGCTTTGAACTTGTGATGCTCTTGCCTCAGCCTCCTGGGTCTCTGGGATTATAGGCATGTGCCACCATGCCTGTCTCCAATAACCCATTTCTCATAAAACTAATTTTATTTACCTGAGAATATGGGGGCTTTAATAGATTACACCTATATTTGTTATTAATCTGTAAAAAATTGAAGATTTCCTATTAAATAATTTTTTCATTCATTGATTAATTTATATGTTCCTAACCCTTGCTCCCTGTCAAGCACCCCAAAGGTGTCAAACAACTTGATTTTTCAAATTTCCAGTTAAGCACCTGCTTAAGGCATTTCTTCGTTAGTCCAGATGAAATTATCTCTTCTTTTTTTTCCATATTTGTATTAAATCCACTGCAGAGTGTCACTATAGCAATTATTATATGTGCTACAATTTCTTGGTTTTATGTGTTTAAACTGTAATTTGAAGTATGTCAGTGCATCCTTATATTTTCATAGGCTTAAGTATATCAGAAATCAAAAAATAAATTATTTTATGGATGAATAATGAAGTTATTGTTGAATTGAATACTATGTTGATACAATTAAGAATAAAATAAGCTAAAATCTCCTTATAAGAATAAATTAAAACTTCATTTGTTTAGAAACTTGGATAAGGGATATCAAAGAATAGATAGAAAATAAATAAATCAATTTAAATCACAGGGGAAAATACTTATCTACTATATTCACAAACTTCTAAAAAAATGTCATCCGATATAAAAAATTTCCAGTGAAAAAAATTGGCAAAAAAATTGATTTGACCACTGTGGCATTTGAGCTAATTCCTAATGCCAATTTCTCATGTCTTGCCAGTTCAAAATTATGTTTTTCTGATAAAGCATTTGGTCCCATCAATATCTGTTATACAAAATAGACTATGTTTTTATGTCAGGCATGAATGTGAATATATTTTTTAAAGTGCTAAACTGGAATGGCATAATCTGTGGCACAACTTTCTAAATGTATGTGAACTCTACAAGCTCATAACTATATGAGAAAATACCAAACAGTAGAGCCTATGACTCAGGCACAGTGCAGATAGCACCAGCTGACACTAAACAGTTATTATTTCCAGTGGAAATTATTTTTTGTTCTCTTACCATAATGTATTAGACTCAGAAATGGAGCTTTCCAGAAACAGGAAATCAACATGTGTGGGCTGCAGTATTTAGCCTTTATTCCACCTAAGAATATCACCCTCATAAAGCAGGAAATTGAAAATGACTAAACCATCCTGCAGTCTTTCACAGACATCATTTGATATCTCTCTAATAAAGTCCCTGTGATGTAAATCATTGATACTGATAATGCTTCAATGTAAAAATCAGTGACCTTATTTTTCACCTGTTTCCTTTATGTTCATGATGAATGAAGGCTAAAATAGAAAAGAAAGCAATGACTTCTTGTTTTAAAAGAAAAAGCTTCATTCTGTCATTTCCAAATCCTTGACACAGATAACAATAGCAATCTAAGAGGAGGAAAGAAAAGTGTAGAAGAGAATACTCAGGGCTACATAGATACAGATTTCAAGAGAAGGACAATATTAACCTTTTAGATACATAAATTGTCCTACTTATCTGCAAAAAGGAGCCACTATTCTTTGTTATGCATTGAACAGGTAAGAATAGCTTTCTATGTGTACAAGTTATTCTTAAAAAAGAAAAAATAAATCAAAGTATTGTTCTGCATTTAGGGCATTTCTTATTCATTGACCTTAGCCAATTAAAAGGTTACAGGTTTTGGATTACATATGCATAAAATTTTATTCAAAAATTATTAAAAAGTTAATAATTTGGAAGCCCCAGAATCATTAATATAATTTTCATGAAGTTATCAAACTAAAAATGAATAAAAAATTCTTTTTCTATTGAGCTAAAAGATACAATTAATTTTAAACTCAGGATATAGAATGATTCTCTTGTCCAAGTTAATTCAATATCAAACCACATTTTATTTAGCTTACTTCAGCTCACTAAAATGACATCATTTAAAATATATAACCATTCTTCTCAATGTAAACATGAAAATATACTTATTATTTCCTAGTCTCAGGAATCATGTCCAATAGTGTGCTCCTTTAGTCAATCCTACAACTGGCGTTTTTTAAAAAAATTAATGATTACCACATAAGGATACTGATCTTAAGAAAATTTATATCCTGTGTCCAAGAATTTATAGCTATGGAGTGTCAAGTCTAAGATTTGCATACTCATTTATCTTAAATCTCCATTTAAAAACTTGATAAACACCTATAATGCCAATCCATGTAAGTGTCAACTCACAGAGAATTCCTATTTTAAATTGAGTTCTAGTAGCAAGAACATGCATATTGTCCAGAACTTAAATGAACATCAGTGATTACATTGAACAGCTTTCTACCTATGCAAATGAATTTATTGAATTAATTCTTAAATCTACTCATAATGTGTAATAAAACATCAGATACTAATATAAATGTAATAATAAAATATAACCTATATTGATTATATATATAATAATAATAATGCACATATTCATTGCCTTGTTTTGATTCTAAATATTCTATTTCCTTGATATTTTTTAAATTGGTGCTTTATAGATAAACAAAGAGATGACTTCATCATGGCATATTCATATATGTACATAGGATAGTTTTGTCAATTTCATTCTACTTTACCTCCCATTTCTTTCTTTCTTTCTTTTTAAAAAATTGTTTTTTTATTTTAAGACAGAATCTTGCTGAATTGCTGAGGCTGGTTTTGAATTTGCCACTCCCCTGCCTCAGCCTCCAGAGCCACTGGGATTACAAGCGTGCACCACTCCTTTTGCCCATTTATCAATTTTTTCTTGTACGTTTGATTTTTCTTTTCTTTTTCTTTTTTTTCTTTTTGGTGTTATGTTTTTTGACTTATATATTCTGGATACTCACTTCTTGTCTAAGGAGTAAGTAGCAAAGATCTTCTCCCATTCTGTAGGCTTTCCCTTCACACTCTCATTTCCTTTTCTGTGCAGAAACTTTTTAATTTTATATCATTCCACTTGTTGATTATTGGTTTTACATCTTGTTTTTACCAGTCTTATAAAGCAAGTTGGTGCCTATGTCAATGTTGGAGCGTTGACCTTATGTTTTCCTCTAGCACCGGCAGAGTTACTGTTCTAGTTCCTAGGTCTTTGATCTATTTTGGTTTGACTTTTATGTAGGGTAAGATATAGGAATCTAGCTTCATTATTGTATATATGGATATCCAGATTTTTTTCAGACCATTTGTTTAAAAGGTTATTTTTTCTCCAGTGTATATTTTGGGCACCTTTGTTTCTGTGTCATCTATTCCATTGGTCTTCATGCCTGTTTTGGTGCCAATACCATGCTGTTTTTCTTATTAAGCTCTGTACCATAATTTGAGTTCCCATATTGTGATGTCTCTAGTATTCCTCTTCCTGCTCAGGATTGCTTAGGCTATTTTGTGTCTCTTATTCTTTTTTTTTTTTTTTTTGGTACTGGGGATTGAACTCAGGGGCACTCGACCACTGAGCTACATCCCCAGCCCTATTTTGTGTTTTATGTAGAGACAGGGTCTCACTGAGTTGCTTAGCACCTCGCCTTTGCTGAGGTTGGCTTTGAACTCGCGATTCTCCTGTCTCAGCCTCCCAAAGTGCTAGGATTACAAGCGTGAG
>PVHX01018162.1:0-14950 GCA_004024805.1 Geosciurus inauris
AACTAGCTTGTGTCTTCCCCAAGGATGGCTTGGTAGGGTTCAGACACGTGCCCTAAGCAGGGATCTTTCTCTAAGTGCTGCTGCAGAGCTCCAGCTGCTGCTGTAACCATCACCACTGGGCAGTTGCCTGGTGGTTATGGGGTAGCCTCTGAAGACACGCACATCATAGCTTGCTTAAACTAGTACTCCTTAAGAGTTAGTTGCCACCACAGGTTGGGTATTGTTTTCTTTTTTCTTCTTTTGGTGCTAGGGATTGAAGCCAGGGATACTCTACTACTGAGCTATATCCACAGCCCTTTAAAAAATTTTTTTAGAGATAGGATCTTGCTGAGTTGCTTGGGAGCTTGCTAAGTTGCTGGGGCTGGCTTTGAACTTGTGATCCTCCTGCCTCAACCTCCTGAGCCACTGGGATTACAGGAGTGTGTCACTGGGCCTGGCTGAATGTTTTTGTAGTATAAAACAAACAAAAATTTTCCTGTCTTAATCAATTCTAATTGTATAGTTCAGCAGTGTTAAACTGTATTCACGTTGTTGTGAAGCAGACCTCCAGAACCTTTTCATTTTGCATAACTAAAATGATACCCATTAAACAGTAATTTTCCTTTTCCTTCTCCACCCAGCTGCTAGTAACCACCATTCTACTTTCTGTTTCTGTGAATTTGGCTACTTCAGATATCTCACGTACGTTGAATCATACAGCGTTTGTCTTTTCATGTGTAAAATGGAATAACCACTCTAGAAAACTATGGTGGCTCTTGAGCTAAAAATAGAAGAGCCAAATTATGCAGCAGTCTCACTTTGGGTATCTGTCATTGAGTTTTTTAAAGAACTAGAAGAAAGGGGTAGTGGCTGCTCTTTTCCCAAAGCCCCCTGGGAGGTATAATATTGCATCACAGTCCTGCTGGGCTGCAGCCCCTTGCCAGGGAGGTAAGGGTCAAATGACGTAGCCCTTCTGGGTTTAGCCAAGGAATTTGAACTCCTTCAGATTTTTGCATTTTTCAAGTAGGGGAATGGCTAACATTTCAGAAACGTCTCTCTTCCTTCACCGTCATTTGCAACTTAAAAAAAGTGTAATATTTGACCCTAAATTAACGCCACTTCTGTGGGCTGATCCCTTCACCCTGTGTGTATTCTGATAAGGACTCTCCTCCTTCCTTTCTCCTTCTGTGATGGAGTGTGGGTTTTCCCAGAAAACCCATAGAGCCTTCCATCCCCCTCCGAGGACCCACCCGCTTTCACCCCAGCTTTCAGTTATTACCTCTTTCCCTACCATGCACCCCTGGAGAGGTCCAGCCTGGGCCCTCGTCTGTCCTAAGATTCTCCCTCCGGTTTGGTCCTTCCTGTCAACGTGAAGGTGCTGTGCCCAGCTCTGCTCTGTTTCCTGGGGCCTCTAGGTTTTTGGTGAGGAGATACTCTGTCCCCAAAACCCAGAGGCCTGAAGGAAGTGGAGGCGGAGTACAGAGGGGACCCTGCTGACTGTCATTTTTGTAATGAAGCCCCCAGAAACTGTGGGGGGGTCTTCCCCCTCAGATCACAGTCCAGCCGGGGAGAGGAAATTGGGCCACAGTGGTAAAATGAGGCAAAATCCAGTGATGAGTGGTAAGTGAAGGGTTGCAGATGGTGGAGGCCGGGGACACCAACAAGGTTTGTTAGGTCTCAGAGGGTTCAGTTCCTTTTTCCTGAAGCCTCTAGGGGACCTGGCTCCTAACAGAAGGCAGCCTCTGCCCTCAGGGAGCCCCTGATCTGGAGACTGTTTCCTAAGAGCTGTTAGGAACTTGTGGGTAGTGTGCACACAGACAGATGGAGTTTTACTCCTGGACTTAATGAAGACAGGTGTGAAGGAGAACGAGGCTGGCGGTCCTGTGAGCATTCTGTGGGTGCCTGCTGCGCCAGGCATTGTGTGGCTCGTTACTTGTGTCTCCTCGAACTGGGCCTGCAGGCTAGGAGTCATTGCTGTTTCCAGTGTACAGGAAAATTCAGGCCAGGTGACTTAACCTGGGTAGGAGTGCTGAGATCGAACCCTGCCTGCTAGCTCAGCCTTTGATCCAGTCCATGCATGGAGGTAGAGCCAGGGGCTGGGGTTGACAGTCTTGGGCAGAGAGGAGGGTGATAGCGCCAACAGTTATCAAGCACTTAGTGGCCGTGGCCATGTGAACTTAGTGTACTTCATCACGTTGAATTCTCACACAGCAACCCTCTGCAGCAGGTTCTGTGGTCTTATACTGGAATAGACCACAGAGGGCAAAGAACTTGCCCTTGCCCAAGGCCTTACAGTTAGGAGAACCAGGAGGATGGGGGATTGGAACCCAGAGCCGACGCTTATAACCATTCTGCTCTTCGTTAGCATGCAGTGAAGGTGGATAAAGCAGAACGAAGGCGCAGGACTGTTTGATGTCCTCCGTCATTTAAGTTGCACAGAGCTGCGCTTTCAGGGAGCTGACCAGGGTGCCCTTGAGCACATGTCTCAACTCTGAAATGGGGACAGTGGTAAGCCTCTCCCTCCTGCCCATAGAATGTGTAGACACATTAGAATGCCTGGTGCCTGTCACTAAATAT
Source organism: Geosciurus inauris (assembly GCA_004024805.1). Taxonomy (NCBI): domain Eukaryota; kingdom Metazoa; phylum Chordata; class Mammalia; order Rodentia; family Sciuridae; genus Geosciurus; species Geosciurus inauris. The sequence goes on from PVHX01018162.1 coordinate 2,557, forward strand.
TAGTTGCTGTCCCTGTACCTCATTTCTCCAGGTGCCTTGTCCCTGATACCTCCCTGCAGACCCCACTGTTGAGCTGCTCATCTGGAGATAGGGACAAGGGAGGATAATAAAACCCACTGAGTTCCCCCCTTGTAGAGTCACCCGTCATTTTCCATTTCTTGGAATTAACCCACAACTCGCCCCTCAGAAGAGTTATGGTCAATGCTTGAAAATGTGAAAAGGTTTACTCTTCCTCCCTCCAGTCCCAAGCCTTGATTAAAACTTTTGGAGAATTCCTGGGTCCAGAGGCCCTCGCCAGTGTCCTCCCTGGATGGTGGGGAGACAGGGACAGCAACTAATGGTTATGCAGGATCTGAGGTCAGAGTTGGGTTCTCCTTGGGGCCAGACACCACCCACCTTCTCAGAGAGCCCTGCGTAGTCAGGGCTCTGATTGTCTGTGAAATGTACATTCTTTTTCCTCTCCTCCATCTAAATATTTAGGTTTTCTGCTGAAACATGGAAGCAGGACTGTGTACTGCTAGCTGTTGTCGCCTTCCCTTCTCTCCCTGCAATCTGCCTGCAGCTGCTTACCTAGGCCCTAGGAGGGGCCGTTGTCTGGAGAGAAGCTCTGAGGGCAGTTGGTGGCAGGAGCAGCCTTGACTGATTGTGTAGCCCGGAGCCCGGCCCTGCAGACTGCCAGAGACCTGTTGGCCACATCTGGATCGCTGAAAGCATAGAGCTCTTCGTTGCTCTATGTGGACCCATACGTGGGGCTGGGGGTGAGAAACCCTCCTCTGAACCATTGTGTAGAGAAAGGCTGGTTCTAACCTGGATTCCAGTCCTACCTCCGTCCTGGTTTGTGCCATGTGACCCTGGCTGGATTTCACTTCTCAGGACTTATACATTCATTGAATAAGGCTTTGCTTTTTTTGTTTTTGTTTTTGTTTTGGAGGGGGTACTGGGGATTGAACCCAGGGGCACTTGACCACTGAGCCACATCCCCAGCCCTATTTTGTATTTTGTGTAGAGACAGGATCTCACTGAGTTGCTTAGCACCTCACTTTTGCTGAGATTGGCTTTGAACTCACAGTCCTCCTGGTCTCAACCTCCCGAGCTGCTGGGATTACAGGCGGGCACTACTGTGCCCAGCTTGAAGAAGGAGTTGCGTGCCTATTAAACTAGCTAGACTTAAGAACCTGGCATGACAGTGGCTACTTCTCTCCATCTAGGTCCTCAGAGCTGTCCAGTAAGGATGTAGGTTTTAGTGTTACTCAGTGGTCTATCGTGCCTGGGTGCCCAGCATTGTGCTGAGCTGAGGGGGACACAAAGTTAGGAGGGACTGAGTGTCTTCAAAGGTCAAGGCCCAGTGGATTAAGCCAGGTGAGCTAGGCCCAGATTCTGGTCCTTAGTTTTACGAGCTCTAAATCGTTCAAAGAGGGGGGTGCTATAAAATTTACTCCCACTTTCCCCTTCAAGGCACATCTGTTGGGGCTGGGTAAGGAGAGGCTTTAGGTTTTTTTTTTTTAATTGACATGTAATAATCGTATATATTTATGGGATACAGTATGACAATTTAATACATGTGTACAATGTGTAATCATCAAATCAGGGCCATTAGCATTTCCATTCCTTTATCACTTCTGTGTACTTAGAATTTGAGTTCCTCTCTTCTAGCTCTTTATAAAATAAGTACCAAGTTGTTTACTGTAGTCACACGTCCGAGCTGTAGAGCACGAGAACCTCCCCTTCCTGGCTTTGAGATGAACTTCTTCAGCTGCCACATGAGTGAACGTGAGGTATCTGTCTTTGTGCCTGGCAAGGACACCAAGTGCCACCAGGGATGTAGCCCCAGGTCCCTGTCTTTACAGATCTTAAGACCCCGAGCACATTGCTTCCTTCGAAGATGGGGCTAGTTGTCCCCACCTCTGTGCAGGCAGTGGGGATCCTGAGGAAAAGCTGGGCAGTGCCGCCCGCAGCTCATTGCTGTCTTTACCTCTTTCTTTTTTTTTGGTACTGGGGATTGAACTCCGGGGTACTCGATCACCGATCCACATCCCCAGCCCTATTTTGTGTTTTATGTAGAGACAGGGTCTCACTGAGTTGCTTAGCGCCTCGCCATTGCTGAGGCTGGCTTTGAACTCGCGATTTTCCTGTCTCAGCCTCCCTAAGTGCTGGGATTACAGGCTTGAGCCACCGAGCCCAGCCTGTCTTTCCCTTTTGAGGGAGGCTGTACAGCTCTCTTGTCTGGGCCTGATTATCTCCAGGAACACGCCCCATCCCACCCCTATCCCTTGTCTTGTAAATTTTCCCCAAACTCCTTTACCAGCCTTGAAGAAGGCCCTGGCAGTGCATATGAGTGGTTAGCAGGTTCCTGTCCTAGGTCCTAGGCTGGGTGCTGGACTGGTGCCAGAGGGGAGCCATGGTCTCTGCTTTCCAGTCCCCATTCAGATATTGACTACGCACATACCATGTACTAGGCACATAGTGCCTATTTGAGGACCACTGCAAACAGAATGAGCCCTGGTTCCTCCTGCCTTTTAGGGATTGTCCCCTGGACTGCATTCTGCGGAACCAAGAAGGCAAGTGCAGGGGACCCAGTCAGCCCAACATGCCTGCACACCCTTCCCTTGTTTAATCTCAGAACTAGCCGGGAGGACCAAGGGGAAGGCCCCCACTGTTTGCAGGGGAGGCAGGCAGCTCCCTAGCTGATAGCACCTTTGGTGTGACCAGAGCTCTCTTGGCCCATTCTAGAGGGAAGGGAGTGGATGTGTGTGCAGGGTGTTACCTGTAGCACCTGGGTGGCAACACCCACAGCCTTCTAAGAAGCTTGCAGTGATGCAGGTTGAATGCTGCACCGCCCCCTACAGAGACCCTTTCACTTAAGACCTTCATCCTGTGGGTCTGACTCTTGGGATGCTGTTCCATTCCGTTTGTTAGATGGGAAACCGAAGCTCCGTTAGGGGTGATGTTGCTGGGGCAGGATTGGGTATAGGACTAAGTTCAGGTTAATCCTGTAGCGCTGCTGGAGGGCCCAGGCTCTGGGCCATTCTTGGCTAAACCATTTCCCATCCCATTTCTAATCCCTTTTAAAATTGCCTTTAAATCCCAAACCGCTTGATGGCATTTTGGGGTGCACAGCAATTCTGCTTACATTACCCCTCTGGCCGGCTTCATATCCTAACCTGCTCAGCACACTCCACCCGGTAATCCTGAGCACCAGCTCCCCACCGCTGGTGAGTTCTGGGAGAAGAGGCAGAAGATGAAAGTGGTGAGCCAGAGGCTCAGAAAGGTGGATGTTTTTCTGGGCCGCCTAGAGCCTCAGGCAGAAGATTGAGGCTTCTGCTCCCCAGAGCTAGACTCTGCGCCCTATGAGTCTGCGCCCCAGGAACTTTTGACTGATGTCTTGAGCCCCTCTCCAAGGTTGCAGGGGTGGCTTGTGCTCAGGGCACCTCTCCCTGGCAGCAAATCATAAATATGCGAGGCTGGAGGGAGCTTAGTGATTATTTGACTAGCCTCTGGCCTCCTGGAGCCAAGGCCCAGAGGAGGTTATGCAACTGTCCAAGGCTACCCTGCCCCCCAGGGGCGTTGGAAGTATAATAAAGGAGCAATTAGAGCCTGGTGGGGCAGTTAAGGAACCAGTGGCCCCAAAGAGGAGTCAGTCAGTCAAAGGTGATTGTCACACCTGCTGATGGGTTTTCTCCTAGTGCTTAGCAGTCCAGGACCCTGATGGTCAGATCATAACCCTCAAACTGGAAAACCCTCAGGCATCTCCTCCCTTAGACTCAGAGCCAAAGACCTCGCAGGGCCTCCCAAGTGATTTGGACTCTGCCTTCTGTGTGAGCTCACCTCTTTCTCCTACCCTGATTCTGTTTGGCCTCAGGGCAGAGAGATGTTGGAGGCCATCTCACACAGGAGGAGAGGGTTCCACATCCCCACACAATGAGGGCCTATTTCAGCTCTTAACCAAGAACCTGAAGTTTATATGTGCAGGTGACAAATGTTGGGGTTGGGGTTGGCATGGAGAGAGAGGCACTGTGGCCGCACAGCTGTAATGAACTCTAAGAGATAAGGCAACGGAGGCGGGAAAGTTAAATAACAGTCAGGGTCACACAGCTAGTGAGTGGCTTGAACCCGGGCGTTGAGTTCAGAGCCCACACCCTGCCAGGTTGCCTCATTTAGGCATTGTAATGTCTACGTTGTGGCCAGTCTTAAGGACTTGGTGTGTGTGTGTTTGTGTAACTGGGAGTTGGACCCAGAACATTCTACCTCTGAGCTATATCCCCAGCCCTTTTTTGTTTAATTTTGTTTTGAGACAGTGTCTCTATAAGTTGCCAAGGCTGGCCTTGAACTTGCAATCCTCCTTCCTTAGCCTCCCAAGCTATAGGGATGACAGGCATGTGCCTCCTTATCTTAAGGATCCAGCTAGGCCACAAGCTCCTCCTCTTGAGACCAGGTTTTCTACAGGTGCCCCACTGCTTCTAGCATCTGGAAAGAAGTGCACTGTGTTCTTGCTTGCTGGCCCTTTGGCTGAGTTCTGCACTGTTCAGTCTTTTGATTTCTGACACCAAAGTGCTGTTTCCTGGCTATGTGGACTGTATATGTAAGTTTTTTTTGCCATTTTGATCATGAAAAGTTGTTTGTTGTTTGTTGTTGGTACTGTGGATTGAACCCAGAGGGGCGTGCTTAACCACTGAGCACATCCCCAGTCCCTTTTTATATCATTTATTTATTTATTTTGGTACCGGGGATTGAACTCAGGGGCACTCGACCACTGAGCCACATCCCCAACCCTATTCTGTGTTTTATGTAGAGACAGGGTCTCACTGAGTTGCTTAGCATCTTGCCGTTGCTGAGGCTGGCTTTGAACTCACGATTCTCCTGTCTCAGTCTCTTAGAGTGCCGGGATTACAGGCGTGCGCTACCGTGCCTGGCTTTTATATTTTATTTTGAGACAGGGTCTTGCTAAATTGCTGAGGCTGGCCTCAAACTTGCGATCCTCCTGCCCCAGCCTCCCAAGTCACTGGGATTATAGGCATGTACCACCACACCTGGCAAGCATGAAAGGTTTTAAAGCAGAAAAACCTTGTAGTGGGTGCTACAGCTCAGAGTTGGGGCTGTCAACTGTGTCCTCACCTCCAGCCCTCCCCTCTCTTCCTTATAGCCATAAGGGGCCCCTCACCTTTACACACTGCTTCTCTCCTGCCCCTGGACAAGTCTGTGGATCAGAGGATCCTGAGACTGAAAATCCCAAGAAAGGGTCACGGAGCTGGAGGGAGGTATAGCTGTCTCTTACTAAGCTGTGGTTACTGGGTCTCCACATGCTCTGAAAGCTGCTTGTCAGCTAAACCCACCCTGGCCGAACCCAGGGTTAAGTCCTGGAAAGAGTCTGGTCTGCACCTTAGGAGGGAATTGCTTTACTTCTTCCTTTCCCCTGGGGATCCCTGCTGTTCAGGTTCTTCTGCAGGGCCAGGGACAGGTAGGTTACTTTGTAGCCTGCTGAAGACTCCGGAGGGCCTTTCGTGGATGTTTTGGTAAGGGTGCCCTTTGTGCCTCATGCAAGGTTCTTGCTCCACCCATGTCCCCTGGTGCAGAATGGACATGGGCACCTGTTTACAGACTCCGGAGGAGGAGACCGATGTTGGTCCCCTACCTCCTCATCGCTGCTGTTCAAATAAAACCCTCACCCCCTGGCTGTGGAATGGAATGCATCCTGCCTTGTTGGCTTTGGAAGGGTGCCCTTCCCTTCTCGGCATCCCTGTCCCCTGCCGCAGGAGGCGGGAGGCCTCTCCCTCAGGGCATGAGTGCTGAGTGGGCCAGGCTGATGGCGGGAGTGTCTTGTAAGCACCCTCTCCCGCCTCCAGGGTGGCAGGAGGAGGGAGGGTGCCCAATTCGTGACTTTTCAGCACCCCACTTCCCCCTACTCCAGACTCTAGCCCTGCCCTGCTGTCTACTTGGATCAGTGACCCCATGAGTTGAGCTCACCCACATTTGGGGGTTTAGAAGACAACCAGTTGCTGGGTAGGCGTGGCCAGCTTGCTGTGTGACTAGGCAAGGTCACGGCACCTCTCTCTGAGCCAAGGACTTGCTTAAGTAGGCCATTAAGCAGCAAGTGCCATGCTCACTCGGGCAGTACATATACCAACATTGGAACAATAGAGAGACGACTCGCGTGGTCACTGCCAGTGACACCAGTTTGTGAAGCATTCCATCTTTTTATGGGATGTGTTTAACAGAAAACAAAAGAACAACCCGAGTGCCAGCTGTATGTCCAGTGCCATTTAAGGGTGGTAGGAATTCAGGGAGACACTTGACATCATCTGCCTTTGAGGCTGCTGGGGCCTTAACTGTGTGGGGAGGAGGGTCACCATGCAATGTATACTAAAGACTCAGCAGGAACAAGGCATATGGGAGGGACCCTAGGGGATCCCAGGTAGGAAGTTGCTGTAGGCTGGGACTTAGGGGAGGGTCCCCCTTACCTATCAGAGCACACTGCACTGGGGACTTGCCTTATCTGCACTCCTCTACCCCTCCCCACAAAGCCCTTGACTTGTGCCCCATTGGATCCCAAACCTAGAGGGTAATTATTAATGAATGTCCTGAGCCATGAGGCTGCTCTTCTCCCTTGGCCTCTCTCCCAGCGGCCCCCAAACTCAGAGGCAGCACAGACACAGCCCTCCTTTGCCTCCTCCAGTCCAGGGATCCTCCCTGTCCTCCCCATGGGGCCCTGCCTGGCCAGGCTCTCCCTCACCTAGGGCATGCTCTGGGGCTGACCGTATTCCTCACCCTTCATCTTGCAGGGCCCTCCTGGCAGGGACACGGTGTTCTCTGTGGCCAGGTCCATAGGTTGCCTGATGAAAGTACATCAGCACCTCCCTTGGAGTGTGGCTCTTGGGGCTGAGGCAGGGCAACTTCAGGATCATGGAGGGTACTTTTGGGTACTGTTCTAGAAGGTTCCCGTCCTCCTCAAACCCACTGGGGACTTTAGTTTTGACACCACCTCTCTTGAGAATGTGCTTCCAGGCTGCACATGGTTGAGTTCTTCTCCTTTGTTGTGTTAAGGTCACTGTGTATGCTTTTTTTTTTTTTTTGCTGAGGATTGAACTCCGTCATGCCCTACCACTGAGCTATATCCTTAGCCCTTTTAAAAATTTTCTTTCGAGAGCGGGTCTCATGTTGCTCAGGCTGGTGAGTAGTTCCTGCCTCGGTCTCCTGAGTAACTGGGGTTATAGGTGTGCAGCAGTGCGCCCCACTGTGTACCTGTGTTACCTTTTCTCATATGCCGAGCTTCCTGAAGCCAGTTTCCCATCCTGCACATCTCTTCCCCATGGCTCCGTGCACATGATTTAATCAGCATTTATTGATCAAATCAGTGGGCTCGGGCTGGGGTGTGGGAGACCCTTAAGCAGAAGCCTCGGTACACCAGCTGTCCCAGGCACAGTGTGGGCGGGGGCAGTTTCCATTCAGTGATTCTCAGAGAGTCTGAGGTATGAGCCAGACATCAAATTATCAAAAAACAAGGTGTGGGTGGGGGATAAGGAAAGCAGAGAGGTGCAAGTTAAAGCGTACAGTTCTGTGTTCATTGAGTCATGGAAACTCAATTTAAACACAGAAGCCAGGCAGGACCAAGCTGGGGAGACCGAGTGTTGATGACTTGCGTTGCCTCTCACATTTTCTGTAATGTGATTGTTTTGCCTTTATAACAAAGAACTCAGCTTCTTTAGAGGATAAAATACATGCATATACTGTGTCCACTTCTACACTGTTTATTTTAATGTATGAGTTACACAAAGCACACAAAAGCATGGTTTTCACAGGATGTATTCGGAGGCCAAACACAGTGGCACACCTCTGCAATCCCAGCAGCTCCCGAGGCTGAGGTAGGAGGATTGGAAGTTCAAGGCCAGTCTCAGCAATTTAGCAAGATCCTGATCTGAATAGAAAATAAAAGGGCTAGAGATATGGCTCAGTGGTCGAGTGCCCCTGGGTTCAATCTCTGTTACCTGCTCCCTCATCCCCCAAAACAATGTCTTCTGTAAACTCACACTACTTAAGCAGTCACTGAACAGTGTATTGTAGTCTCTGAGCTTAGCTACAGAGTGGTGACTTGCTGATCAGCAGTGCTATGGACACTTAGAGGCTTGGAGACTGGAGAAACTGCTGGGCCTTTGGCCTGAGGACCAAGAGGTTTGAGATTGGACACCCAGCCTGACACTAGCCAAGCACAGCATGTAGTTCCCCAGGGCAGCCCACCTGGCTGTTCCCAGTGTCCTGCACAAGGGAGGGGTCCCCAGAGGCCCATAGACAAGTCTTGTCCTGGCTTTTGTGTACTTCCAGCTCAACCAAGCCCCATGGGACCCAAGAAGCCTTGCCCTGTTCTTGGGATTAACAGAAAACATGAGCGCAGGCAAGATTTGAAATAGCCCAGAACCATGTGTCTTTCAGAGTCAGGAATGTCTGCCCAAGGCTTGGGTCAACCTGAGCTTGGGGAAAATTCAGGTAGGATGTGCTTGATGTAGACTTTGCACCAGTAAGATGGTTCTACCTAGGTGCTGCTCTATGCTTTGTTTAATGTAATATTACTAATTATTGGGAGCTATCTAATTTTTAATTAAAATGAGTAAAATTAACATCGTGTTCCTCAGTACTTGCCATGTTTCAAGTGTTCAATAGCCACATAAGACTGCACAGGTGAGCATTTCTCTTACTGCAGAGTTTTCTATTGGACAGTGTATTAGTCCATTTTCTGTTGCTAATATCAGTAATCTCAGACTGGGTAAGTTATAAAGAAAAGAGGTTGATCCAGGCATGGTGACACACGCCTGGAATCCCAGCAACTTGGGAGGCTGAGATAGGAAGAGCGCAAGTTAGAGGCCAGTCTAAGCAACTTAATGAGGCTCTAAGGAAGTTAGCAAGACCCTGTCTTAAAATAAAAAAAAAATAAAAAGGGTTGCCGGGTGTAGTGGTACCCTCTTGTAATCACAGCGGCTCAGGAGGCTGAGATGGGGATTGCGAGTTCAAAGCCAGCCTCAGCCATGGCGAGGCGCTAAGCAACTCAGTGAGACCCTGTCTCTACATAAAACACAAAATAGGGTTGGGGATGTGGCTCAGTGGTCGAGTGTCCCTGAGTTCAATCCCTGGTACTGCCACCACCCCTAAAAAGAAAAGGGCTGGGCATGTGGCTTAGTGGTTAAGCATCCCTGGGTCAGTCCCTGGTACCAAAAAAAAGAGGAGATTGATTTTGGCTCACAATTCCAGTCCAAGGTGAGAGGCTGCATCTGGTGATGGTCTTGCTGGCAGAGTCCTGAAGGGGCACAGGACATCACATGGTGCGAGACAGGGAGTGTCTATGTGTCTGTCTGATCTCTTATAAAGCCACCGAGATTTAATCATGGTGGCTTTACCCCATGGCCTTATCTGATCCTAATTACTTCCCAAGGGCCCCACCTCTGAATATCATAGTCAGAATAAGTCTCCACCCTCTTAATATCCTCAGCAGGGATTGAATTCCAGTGCATGAGACCTCGGGGGCACTTGAACCACAGCAGACAGTGCTGGAACCTTGGTTTGTTATGACACACACCTGGCTCCTCGGGGGCTTTGTCATCTTGTGTTCCCACTCTGGATGGGAGAGGGGAGGGCTGGCGGCCTTGGAGCGAGGAAGGGTACTGTGCTGAGAACGCCCTCCGAGGTTCTCGACACACCTAGTGGGCCTGTGGAAGGTGCGGGCCTGGGCAGTCCCTGCAGACCCAAGTCGGTCAGCCTGGGCTCCCTTTGAGGTGGGAACACACCATCAAGAGTCTTTTTGTACTTACGTCCAACTTGTTCTTCGTGATTTCCAAATTCCTCCTAAGTGCGGGCCACAGCCCCCAGCCTACTTACCCTGCAGCAAAGCACCAGCTGGGCCCAATCCCGGGAGGAAAGCCCGTTCCTTATGGTTCCTGAGGCTCATGGGTGAATCTGCCAGCTAAGGTGCTTCTCCCCTCAGGACGAGGGATATGAAAACATCTTTCCTTCACAAATCAGGAAAGAATGGAAAAGGGGGGTGGCTAATATTTCCAGGGGCTGTCCGGGTTGCGTTTAGGGTTTATGGTGGGATTCTGACCAGGGAAGGTGGAAGACCTTACAGTGGGGGAGAGAAGGGGAGGAGAGATGGGTCTAGTTTTGTTTGTTTGTTTGTTTGTTTTTTGGTCTGGGGATTGAACTCAGGGACACTCCACCACTGAGCCACATCCCCAGCCCTATTTTGTGTTTTATGTAGAGACAGGGTCTCACTAGTTGCTTAGCACCTCGCCATTGCTGAGGCTGGCTTTGAACTCGCGATTCTCCTGTCTCAGCCTCCCTAAGTGCTGGGATTACAGGTGCGCGCCACGGTGCCCGGCTCTGGGCCTAGATTTTAGTGTGGTGGAGTGTCTCACTGGGTGACTGCTCTGGTCCTGGTGTTGCTCCTGGGTTTGGGCTTCCTGCCCTGTTGCTTGGATGTGGAGAGGGCATGGTGGGAGCCCTGGGGACTGTCCTGGCGTCACCGCTGGTTGGCCCACTGCCTTCCCGTGCTGTCCTCCACTGTCTCGTAATCCTCCCTCTGCCACCTGCCTCTTACTCAGGGACCTCCTCTCAACAGGGCCTGTGCCTTTTCCTTCTTTTTTTGCCTAGAACTGGGCACATGGCTGGTCATCAGCAAGTAATGAATTGGTTGACCCTGCCCTGAGCTGCATAGAGTGAGGAGTGCTTATCATCGGCTTCAGTCACCTCCTCTTTGGCTTGAGTAGGTCAAATGGGCTGCTCTGTGCACGGGTGGGGGTGCTGATGCCTGGCCAGATGGGGCATTTGTAGCTGGCCTGCAGAGCTGCAATTTTGTCCCTCCAAAGAGGTCAAGAGTCCAGCGGCCCCCGTGGAGAATGTCGGTAAAGAAACCCTGATCTCCCATCTAGCCCTCTGCTCCCCATGCTATTCCTAGAAAGTGACCAGGGGAGCCCCATTTTACACATGGAGAGGAAGCCAAGGGAACCTGAAGAGGACAGGCTCTGTCCTGGAGGTCACTGCTGGGTCCTCGTTTTAGTCCTTAGCTAGACAAGGAGCCCCGCTTCAGCAGACTTGAGGGTAGATGGACTCCCCCCACCCCCACCCCGTGGTCACTCTACTGCTGCTCACAGGAGACAGTCTGTAGCGGGACAGCGTGCAGCCACAGGAGGTACAGGTCCTGCTCCCCTGGTGATGTGGAGACCTGGTGGCATTTACTTGTCCGTTTTTCAGCCTCCCCTTTCCACCCAACATACCCCTACCCCCAGCCCCCCAATTATAGGTTTACAAATGGGGGCAACCCTGGTTTGCCCATGCTCCTTGCTCTCCACTGAACCTTCTGCCTTGACTCTGAGACCCAGTGGGGCGGTGGCAGTATTCCCACTTTACAGATGAAGAAACTGAGGCTATGGTCCAAGGAGCTAGGGAACAGTCAACGTGTGTGACAGACCCCTTCTGCTGCACGTTCCTCTGGCTGCCAGGGTCTGGGAGGCTGTTTAAGGGGTTCAGCGGGCTTGGGAAAGTTTCTCGCTTTCAGTCACAGCCTTCGTGGAACCTGGGTGGACGCGGGTGTCCGAGACACAGTCCTTGTCCTCACCCCTTCCACCGTCTGCATTTCACAATGGGGCTACGTCTCAGTCAAGATCCTTGTGCCGGGCCAGGAGTTTTCCATTTCCTGTTGCCTGTCTGTGCCTGGTCCTGGGCCCAGGTTGGTGGTGGGGGTGGGGGTGGGGGTTTCCAGCCCCACCACGCCCCTCACCTTGACTCAGCCTTTCTGTCCTAGGAAAGCTCGGCTGTATTTTTCCACACCTCAGCACAGAGCAGCTCAGTGCTGGTTCACCCCAGTCACATCCCACACCCCTTGCAGCCAGGGATGGGAGGTGGGCGGGGCATGTCCATACAGGGCACTAAAGGCAGAGACAGCTGTGCCTGCTTGGCCTCTCTGCTCTGTGACGTACCTGGTAGCCAGTGGTCAAGGGTGGGTTATGCACCAGCCACATATATTAGGGTCCCCTCCTTTCTTACACTCTGGGGGATCCTCTTTGTACCTCATCCCTTTTATCTCCAGACAGTCTCCTGTGGCCAGAGCGGCTGATGTAACTGGTGTGCTTTGAAATCTGAGGAGTCTGCACGTTAGGGCAAAACTGGCCTTGCACCTTGCCCAGGGACGTCAGGGTTTTAGGCCATCATGGTCTCAGCTCTTTCCTCTCACGGTGACTCAGTCTTCTGGTGGGTTGAGTCTGGGATTTGAGGGCCATTGATGTAGAAAACTCCCCCACCCGCCAAGAGTACCATCGATGCCGAGATGCCTGTGCTGGGCTGCCGCCGGTAGTTTCTTGTACAATTTATTCCAGAGAGGATGGAGGCCAGCTGTCGCCTGTCTCCAGCTGGAGACTGA
>PVHX01018162.1:15050-37978 GCA_004024805.1 Geosciurus inauris
AGACACTTGCTGACCCTCGTAGTGCTGGATCAATGCCACCGCCTCGTACTCCTCTGGGCTTCGCTTTTTTAATTAGCAAAGAAATGTATACTTTAACCACTTGGACTTCTTAAACAAATTATAATAAATGGGTAGGCTTAATAATGTCTTATCAGAGACCTGGCCCTTGAGGATGGGTAGTTACTTATTACCCCAAGCGGCCTGCCACAGGCAAAGGAAGATGGGAAAAGAGGGAAGAGCAGCCGGGAAGCCCCAGTGGGGGAGCTTGCCAGGTTGTCTAAGGCATTCTGAAGGGCACCAAGTGGGTAGTATTGGCCACAACCCTACAGAGGGCAGTAGGGAATGCGGAGGGGTCAGGAGCAGGCATCCTCCCAGGGAGGTGGGAACTGGGAATGTTGGTGATGGGCAGCCATTGTCCTTAGAACCCCCAGCGGGGTGGCCCAAGGCAGGCAGCTATTTGAGCAGAGCAGATTCCCAGGACCCTCCCTTCCCACCTCTTGCTGGGAGACCAAGAAGCAGTGGCATGCTTGGGCAGACCTGTGGCCACTGGGCATCCAACCGTCTTCGACATCTCCTGCACTGCCACCCCTGCCCCCTGTCGTGCCTCCCCTCCCCCCTGTCTCCTTCCTCTGGAATCTGGTTCCAAAGGCCACCGGGTAGCTGACTCACCAGAGCTAGGACCTCTGGGGTGGGAAAGGCAGCGGGGCTTGAAACAATTATTGCCCTCTCTGTGCTTGTACCAATCACGGCTCCCCACCTGCCTCAGGCAGAGCCAGAACACATGACATCAGCACCCAGGTCATGCCCAAGCAGACAGACTGACATCTTGGAAACCCCAGTGTCCACTGCAAATATGGAACACCAGCTTGTGCTGGGTTCTGCAGTGAATGAGTGGAGTCTGCCCGGGGAGCTCTGGTCTATTTAGGGGAGAGAAGTAGTAGGCCGGATGCACAAATGCCTCCCTAGAACATGAGGTAGTGAAGAGTGCAGTGAAATAAAGGGCTGGAGAGGGGCGCTGTTTCAGGTAGGGTGGCCTCCTCCAGGAGATGTTGGGAGTGAGACCTGATTGAAGTGAGAGTGAGCCACAGAAAGCCACGGGCAGAAAGCACAGGGGTGGAGAACCGCCCCGCTGGAGGACTGTCCCAAGCCTTGCTCTGCTGGGTAGTGGTAGGTGGAAGGAGGGCGTCCCTACCCTCAGCCAGCTCTGGAGACCTCTGCGGCACCTCTGCAGCAGGCACAGACCCTCAGGACGGAGTGCCCCCAGACCCGAGTTCTCTATATGAAGCAGCTGTGGCCACATTCGCCTTTCTTTCCAGCACTCACTTCTGCAGCACGCACGGTGTGCCAGCCCCAAGGGACACCCCAGCCTGGGGAAGTCACAGTCCTATTTTCCAGATATGGAAAGTTAAGTTCAGAGCGGTGACAGGACATGTCCTAGGTGACCAGCTAGTGGATACTGGAGTTCAGGTGTGTCTGCTCTGAAGCCAGGGCCTTTCTCCTCTGCCCTCATGCTGCTCACGCAGGCCCCCCAACTGGACATTTTGAAGTGACTGACCATCTTGTATGTTCAGTGCAGACCTGGGTTTGGGAGAATGAGAAGCCAGTAGGCCTTCGACCGGGTGGCCTGGCTGCAGGTGAAACCAGAGCTCCCTCAGGTTGTCAGCCTGGAGAGGGAGATGGTGAGTCAGCAGTTCCTGTGACCTCCTTTGTGGCCTGCTCAGAGGGCTGTTTTTAGAAACCTTGAGTGGCTGGTGACTTCCTGTGGTCGCTCCTTCCACCCCTCCCCAAGGTTGGGGTAAACAAGAGCATCTCCGGGGCTAGGGTAGGAGCATGAGCATAATGCTCACCCTGAATGATGTGGTCAAGGTTAGATCCATAGGTGTCACTGCACAACCTCCACAGCTGTACGTCATCCGTGTTCACTGTCACCTTCCTGCTGTACTTTGGTTGGCATTTCTCAACCGAGTCCCAGGGAAGGGGATGGACAATCTGGTTATTTTGTGGAAAGGGACCCTCAGAGTCAGGGAGCCTCTGGCAGGTTCGGCTACATGCACTGCTGTGTGGCTTCGCTAGTCCTATCTATATGAAGCAACTGTGGCCACATTCACCACGGTCGCTAGGCCTATCTATAAATTTCTCATCTATAGTGTGGGAATAGGGAAATATCCACTTTGCTTTGTTTCCCTTCAAGGCCTTGCATCTCAAATGAGATCATGGCAAAGGCATTATGGGTGAGAGGGGCTGGATAAATGTGGCGGGGAGATGCTGACCCATGTTCTTGTCTAATGTTGGTGTGGAAGAGAGTGAGTAGAGCCAGAGAGGGGCGTCAGCTTGCCTGGGAAGGACAGTAAGACAGGGGCCAAATCCAGCGGAGGGTCCTCTTCTCAGACCCCTAACCCACCATTAAAAGGAAAATTGCTTCCTAGTGACCCACCCTTATGAGCCAGCAGGGGCAGTTGCTCTGCTGGCTCAGCAGGCTGGCATGACCCTGCTGAAGCCATTCTCTGCCATCCCTCACACTGTTGACCCACTCACTATTTGGGAGTCACCTCTGGGCATCCTTCAAGGCAGAGAAATGGCAGGCACCCCTGGGATCTAGATTCTGCGAGCAGGGAAGGGATCAAGTCACAAATCTAGGTCCCAACATTCTGGACAGGGTACAGACACCAGCACAAGGCTAGGAACCTGGGCCTGATCACCCCAAGGCAGGGCATTGATTTTGAGTTGGTCAGAGAAGCAGCAGGTAGATGAAGAGGGCCCTTTTATCTTTAAACCCCACTGGACATCCACCTACCCTATATCCCTCAAAAGATGAAGTGGTTGGGGGTGGATTTTGAGAGCATGGTTCCAGAAGGCCATCTGGTGTGTGTGTGTGGAAGGAAGGGGGCTCTTTCCTGTTCCTCTGTTCCAGAGCTGCTGTGGGACCCAGGCCTGTGAAGCCCCTTGTGTCCCCAGGGCTCAGGGATTTCCAGCAGCATCCATCATCGCAGCCAGCCCTCCAGGTGCCTCAGCACTTGCTGACGTCCCATCCTGCGCTCAGACCCCAGCAGCCCTTCGCTGTTTGCTTTAGCTAAACCCGCAGGCCTCCTAGGTCAGCCAGTCCCTGCAGAGCCTGCCCGGCGCTCTGCTCTCACGGGAGGGCTGCCTGGCTACTGGGGGAGGAGTGACCATCCCAGCTGGAGAACAATGGGGGCAGGGTCACCTGCCTTGTTTTCTTTGTCCCTCCCAAGTGAGGACAGGGCTCCCAGGCCTGTGAAAATCGGAAACCCAGAGGTTTCTGCTGAAAACCTGCTGCCATTTGGCACGGGCCCACCCTTGTGAGCGTGAGACCTAGCGGTGCTTCTGGGCTCTGGAGAGGCTGCTGAGAGATGGCTCCGGGCTGGGGAAACCCAGAGGTGGACCGGAGGACAGTCGTACATGTACCCCAGTGCTAACTCTCAGGGAGGGGCCTTAAACCTTTTGGGTCAAGGGCAGAGTTGAAAATTGTGTGAGTGTAATTACTAGGATCATCTGGGCAAGCTTGGAAGCCCCGAGTTCCCAGTCAGGGCTCAGGACTATTTCTGCTGGAATCTCCGCAGGGAGACCCAGCTGGGGTATTTTTCCAGCCGCCCCCCATAGATATCAGCATGCAGTCCAGCTTGAGTGACAGTTAGCACAGTGGTTTCCCCCCTCCCCCGCTTGTGGTTTCACCTCCTGTGGCCTCAGTTACCTACAGTCAATTGCAGTCTGAAAATATTAAATGAAAAATTCCAGAAATAATTCATGAATTTTAAAGCAGCCTGGTGAAATTTCCTGCAGTTTGCTCCTCCTGCCTGGGACATGAATCATCCCTTCATCCAGCATATTCATGTCTTGTCTGCTGCCTGCCTGTCTATCATTTAAGAGCTGTCTTGGTCATCAATCGACTGTCACAGTGCTTGTCTTCTGGTGTACTCTGTAGTGTCCCCTAAAGTGTGTCACAAGGATGGGGGTGTTGTGCTACTCTCCACTTTACCTGAGGGGTTGCCTGGGATTCTGGGGCTCTGGGGTTTAGTGCAGGAGTGAGCCACGGTGCAGGAGACCTGGGAGCACAGTGGGGTAACACTGTGACACTGGGGTGTTTTCTAGCTGATTGCTTCATCTCTGGGCTCAGGGACACAGGCAGGAAGGACACTGGGCACATTGCCTCAAGGACCAAAGGTGACGTAGACAATGGGGGCTCCCTTCAGCCTGAGCAGAACCTTGGGGAGACAGAAGGCAAGCTGGAGTGGGCCTGGAAATGGGGTTTTTGACTTGCTGGGGCTTGTGGTAGCCAGCAAGCTGACTCCCCAGAGTGACAGGTGTGTTTCCTTGAATGTGCTGTGGAGGAATGAGGGTGCAGGCGGGATGGGGTGCTGGTCTGGCAGAGGGAAATGTGAATTTTAGGGGAGGTGTCCCCTGTCCTCTTTGGGGGACCCCAGTGGTCATAGTCATTTTATAGAGAATAAAATGACTTCTCATTTTATAGAGAAGAGGTTGACAAAGAGACCAAAGGTTCTAGAACCCAAAAGTACTGGCTGAGCTGAGCTGAACCCAGGTCTTCAGATCCTATGTTGACACCCCAATGATTGATTTGTCCCTCTCTCAGCTAAAAACATGATAGATACTCTATGTCTGTATTGGAGCACATCTGGAAATGCAGGGGAGCTAAAGAGTAGATCCAGTCTTAAGGAAGATTTGCTGTGTCCATGCCCTGGTCCACCTCTGCCCCAGAGGTCTGCTCCTTCCCTGGGAGTGGCTCAGTGACAGAGCCCTTGCCTAGCATGTTCAAGGCTTTGGGTTCCATCCCCAGCACCAAAAAAAAAAAAAAGCAGAGCCCAGGTGAGCTGGGCCTGCAACTGGTGCAGGGATCGGGATGGCACTCTGGACCCCCGCCAGTGCCTTGCTCATGAACCATGGTTGCCCTCTGAGCCACACCCTGGTGACCTGGGATAGGCTGGAGGGTGGTGAGAAAATACCAAGAATTCCTTCCCCCTGGCCTGCACTACCCTCCTCTAAAGGCAGCCACTTCACATTACCATCACCTCAGGAACTTTTTATTTTTAATTTATTTATTGTAGGGAGGGACTTTTTAAAAACCTATGCCTGTGTCAACAGAATATCTAAGCATAGTGTTTATTTAAAGTCCAAGGTGGATCCTTGGGGCAGTTCAGCCTGGACTGAGAGTTGCTGACTTGACATTTCTGTGGTGTTAAAGCCTCGGTTTCCTCATCTGAAAATACACCCAACACCCCATCTCCCACACCCCAATTAATTGTCTTGGGAATGAGTTGACAGATGCACACTTTCTCTCCAAGACACTTTGGATATGACAGTCCTAGTGTGGGCTGTCAGATGGAGCAGGACCAGCCCATCCGCTGGGCAAACTCCACCAGCCCCTCCCCGCTCACTGCTGGGGCTCAAACTGCTGTGGGGGTGAGGTGGAGTCCCAGGACATAGGCTCTGGGGCTTCTCACCCTCCCTTCACCTGTTCCTGAATTTGCAGCTTTAAAATATTTTAAAGCTGCTGTAGTGAACATGCCCAAACTTCAAATATTTGCCTGGCAAGTGTCTGTGATAGGTTTATTAGTCTGTCCTTCTGAGAATTCCCCCACTCCCTGTGGGTCTGTGGTCCCCACCCTTGACTCCCCACCCCGGGGTGGGGGGGTCCCTGTTAGAGAGCAAATGATCTGGAGAGCCCAGCTCTTCAGTGACAGGCATTTTGTTGCACTGAAGTTGGGGGCAGCTGGTGGCGGGTGGTATTCAGGTTTGGAGGAGCTGCCCTCTGTCCCTTCCTGACCTCAGCCTCACCTGGGGAGTGTAGGGTAGGGGGACCAGTGATGGCATTTTCTTCCCCAGCAACCTGCCCAATTTGTTTGACTGGTTGGGAAAATGGTCCATGTGGCTGGGAGCCTCTGGGTAGACAGAAGTCAAGTGAGGTGGCTTTCTGAAGGATGGGGTGGGACACTTTAGGCACGCCTTTTCCCCCTGCCAGGTGGCCAGGGAACACCTGGGGAGCCACAATACCTGTCTCCTTCCCCCATGTGGCCTGAGGAAGCTATTTGATCGGATGAGAAGGGAAGATGTGGCTGACGTGAGGAAGACTGGGCCGGTTTCCTCGCTGGGCCTGTCCTCCGGGTATGAGCTGCACAGCCCTAGCCCTTCGGCCTGTCTAGGGCTTTCCAGCCCACTGCTCCAGCCTTGGTCTTTGCTCCTGGGTCTCACCCCGCTGCAGGGTCTTGTCTCCCAGCCTGCACACATACAAATTATCATCCTAATTGCAGATGCATTTATCCAGCACTTGCTGTGTCCTGAATGCTTTCTGTGTGTTCACAGTCAGTGGTGTTTTTAGCAGATAGAGAAACCGAGGCTGAGAGGTTGTGCTTTACCCAGACTTGCCACTAACAGCCAAGATACCCCATCCACATCAAGCCCCAGGCTGGTCCCACCAGTTTCAGGAGCACAAGTCTACATTTGACATGGCCCCATCATTCTTACAGTGGCTTTTCTATGTGTAGAACTGAGTGTCCTTGGGGAGGAGGGGTTTGTAAGGATTCCCTGAGGAAATGCCCAGCTGGTAGGAAACATTTCAGTCCATATTGACCTTTACATTCTCTTTCCTGGGCGTGGTGTACCCACTGGCTTCTCCATGGAGAGTGGAGGGAACAGGCCTCTTTTCCTGTAGGAAGGACAGTTCTGGTCACCCCAGGGGCGTCTCCCAGCCCCACTGCCCCCTCAGACCCTTCCTTGGAGCTCTGTCGGCCTCACTCCTTCCCTAGCTCTGTCCCAGCCCAGTGGCACTCTCCCTGGTCGGATGCTGGCAGTTTCAGCAGCTCTGCATCCAGGCTTATCTACTGCACCCGCCTTGGCTGGTTCAGCACCTCTCCTTCCCTTACTGCTGCATAAAGACCTCCACCATGTTGCTGATGAATTTAGTTAAGACCCAATTGCAGACACTGCTGGAGGATGCTGAGGGTGTGGAGGGGCATTCAAGCAGGGATGAGCTGAGGCTTGAGCATGGACACTCCATCTCAATTCATCTCTTCACTTGTTGAAGAGGTATTTGTTGAGCGGCTACTACATGCCAGGCTGTGTCCTAGGCTCCTGGGAACACAGCAGGGGGAAAGAAAAGAGATAGATCCTTGCCTTCCTGGAGCTTACATTCCAGGGAATCTCTGCATTCCTGTGGAAATTTCCTTTGCAGGTGCCTGGAGCACTGTGTTCTGGGCCCGAATTCTCTTGTCATGAGAAGCCCATCTGTGTTCCTTTTTCTTGTCTATAAAGTGCAAAGAGCCGCACTGCCTAGGTTGGGTTTGTACACCATCTCTGCCACTGACTAGTGTGTGACCTCAGGCAGGTGCCTGGTTTTTCATCTTTAAAATATGGGTAAGCCAGGAGGGGTGGTGCAGGCCTGTAATCCCAGCGGCTCAGGAGGCTGAGGCAGGAAGATCATGAGTTCAACAACAAGGTGCTACACAACTCAGTGAGACCTTGTCTCTAAATAAAATACAAAAATAGGGCTGGGGATGTGGCTCAGTGGTTGAGTGCCCCTGAGTTCAATCCCTGGTACCAAAAGTAAAATAAAACAGGGGGATTTTCTTCTTTTTTTTTTTTAATCAGGGATTGAACTCAGGGGCAATTAACCACAGAGCCACATCCCCAACCCTTTTTATTTTTTATTTTAAGACTGAGTCTCCCTAAGTTGTTGAGGGCCTCACTAAGTGGCTGAGACTGGCTTTGAACTTGAGATCCTCCTGCCTCAGCCTCCCAAGCTGCTGGAATTACAGGAGTGCACCATCGTGTCTGGCTAAAATAGGGGTAATAGAACCTACTTTATAGGGCATGATGACTCAGTGAGCTAAGTGTTTTAAAGTGCTTGGATCAGTGCCTGTTCTAATAAGTGCACAAATATTTACTATCTATGAAATAACAGCAAGGTGGCTGGAAGGGTAGGGCAGAGGAATGAGAGGGTTTTCTATACCACCATGCACCATGGGTGCCTGAGGATTGGCTCTGTCTCCCCTTCCAGGCCAGAGGGAGCAGGTGAGCGCTGGTGAAACGCAGCCAGCATTATTAGTACCGGAGGTTCAGTCTGTGGGTCCCGCCACGGCAGGCTATTGAGACTATGTGCTGTGCGTGCTGCATGCAGTAGAGAGTCCTGTGGTCTGGAAGCCATGGCGACTGGGGGAGCTCAGGGCAGGACTGGGAGTAGTGTCATGGGTGCCACACTCATGTCTTGGCCTGTCTTTCCCACCCTGACCCACGAAGGGAAAGATCCTGCCTGCCTGGGTCTGAAGATGACAGCGTGTACCAAACTCCAGTGTGTCCGTGTGTCAGGATGAGCTTCCTCCAGGAAGGGGCCGCTGCGTGGGAAACCTCAGATTCCCCAGGGACTGGGGGCTGTCAGAACCCAGGCTGCGTGGACAGTGATCAAGCTGTGGAGTTGGAGCAGCTGGCGTCTCAGGCTCCAGGCAAGGGCAGGGCTATCGCATCACTGGAGGCCCCCCGGGTCAGAGTGGCCGGACTGGTTTTGGGGCACTTGTTTTTTCAGCTGGTGGGAGGGGGTGGAAGTATGCGCTGGCCTCCTTCCTGTGGCCTTCATGGGTTAAGGGTGCAGAATCACAGTGGTTAGGACCCAGCGGGCCTGGGTTCTAGTCCTCGCTTCATTGCTTTTAACACTGTGACCTTGGGCTACTTCCTTAACCTCTTGAAGCCTCGAATCCTCATTTGCAAAGTGGAAAAAATGAGAGCATCTTCCTAGCAGGATTCTGTCCTCAGCAAATGAGCTAAAGGCACATAAAATGCTGAGCACAACTCTTGGCACCTAGTCAGCCCTCAATAAATCATGGCTGCTTTATGATGAAGGTGACAGAGGCAGCGAACTCTGTTCCATCGCCAAACAAGGACCTGGCCCAGGCTGTGTGCAAGTGCCCTTCTCCCACCAATCTCCAAACTTCGATAGAAAAGGAAAATATTGTCTTGTATGAATTCGGGAGCCAAGTTAAAGAATCCTGCAAAAGAGCAGGGGCCACCTCCTCCCGGGAAGGCTGTTTCCCTAACCCTGGGACTGGGACGCCTTGTCTGATAGAGTGTTTGCCTGGCTCCCCACGGCTCTTTCCCTGACCCAAGGATGGGCTCCACCCTGGGTCAGCTCTCCTGTTCTGGGAGACTGGTTAAAGCCTCCCTGGCATCCTGTGGAATCCCAAACATGATCACCAAGGCGTCCTGACCAGAGCCACAGCTACATGGGAATGGAGAGCTTGCACCCCAAGTTCACATCCAGACCTCAACTCTCTGAGCCCAGCTTTCCTCCTGCCAAGTGATGTGCAGCGGGGTCTCGGAAGAGCCAGCTTGGTAGTATATGTATAGAAGCCCTAGCAAGAGGACAGCCGCACTAATACTACTCTCCGCCTGCCAGCAAGTGGGCAGAGCCACACGGATTCCCAGGCCAGCTATTGGGGAACCATGAGCAGAGGAGGCAACAGCAAAGGGCCCTGGGCACCCAGGGCAGGCAGAGTGGGGAAGGGAGCTGAAAGGAGGGAGAGGGTCAGGGAGTGTAAGCTGGAAACCAGGTGGTCTGCAGCCCAGGCCTGCGGTACCAGGTACCGCCTGCCCCACGAGCTTAACGGCAGCCATTGCTTCTAGCATTGTGGCCTCCAGCTCCTGCAAGGATTTTCGTGATGCTTCCAGCCCCACAAAGCTGGGGCCCCTTTGGAATGCCTACTCTCGATGGATGACCCTGAAGAGAGAGAGTGGAAGTCATGCACACGTGAGGCCCTGGCTCCCTGATAAGCCAGGGAAAGGCTGTGGCTGCATGCTGTCACTCAGGGCATACCATTAGTGGAGTGAAGGGCAGGAAGCCCAGCCTTTCCACCTCTCCATGCTCCTAACTTCAGTGCCATCTCTGGGGACTCTGTTCTGTCAGCTCTTAGGTTTGATTTCTGCTGAGCACTTTGTAAATGATCCCCACATTTACAAAGGTCCCCATTGGCAAGCTGGTGGGTCTCAGGGGGAGCTTCCCTATCTGAGGCGGGGAGTTACCTGGGAATTGCAGGGCAGTTAGGATCTCTGGCCTTCTGCCCACATAATGCCAGCACTGCCCACCCCCCACCCCCATCATCCACTAGAATAAACCTCTCCATGTGTTCACTGCTGTCTCCCCAGCATCTGGCACATACAGTGTTCTTCCTTGTATAGCATTTCCCACCCCTTCCAGAAGGTTCTCCTGCTCCTGGTTGAAAGCCCCTGTACTAGCCAAGCCATACAGCACCCTGATGGGTGGCACCCCCCCACGCCACCGCCAGCTCTGAATACTTCTCCTTATCAGAAGTTGATTACCACAAGGGCAGCCCTGCTCGAGGTAGATCTTATCCACAAAAGCTGCCTCGTCTCCTCTTGCCCTGTGGCTCACTGGTTCGCCGATCGCGTGAAGTCCAGCACCCGGCATGGAACGGCTCTTCTCGCGTGTGGCCTGACCCTGGAGAACCATGTTCTCAGCTCCTCCCTCCGTGGACAGATAGTGCTGCCGCCTGTGGCCTGATACTGCGTTTGCTTTTCTTTTGGCAGCCACCTTCATGTTTGTTAATTTGTGGTCACCTAAAACCTACAACTTTCCCCTTTGGTCCAGTGCTGCTCTTTTCTAACCCAAGGTTACTGGAAGCTTCAGAAATGGAAAAGACACTCATAGCTCAGTCAACATTGGCCCGTTATCTCCTGGGCAGACGATCTGGAGTCTCAGCACCGCCTTCGTAGAAGTGTGTCAGGCTTCTTCCCACCCCATACCCACCCCTCAGTTTGCGTCTTCTACACGTGGGATTGGTCGCCATCGATGTCCTCACTGTCATAAAGTAATGAAGAGGCCAAGCCTTGGACCTGATCAGAGACACCTCCATCGGGGTTGATAGTGACCAGGACTGTTCGGGGAAGTGTGTCTGCCCTTAAGTGGACCCAGTGATCCCAGCTCCACCCCACATTTCTCTGTCTTGTCCACAAGAGTATCTCTAAGAGCATCTGTCAGCTGCCTTGCTGAAATCTCCACAGGCGGCATTCCATAGGACTTCAAGGCCTCGGAGGAGATGCGGTTGGCTGAGCGAGACTTGTTCTTGACAGGTCTGTGTGAGCTTCTCCTGCCATCGCTCCCCCTGCCCAGTGTCCCAAATGTCCTGTTCTCCCTGATCAGCAGTTTCCAAGGTTCATCTTTGCCTTCTGAGTTTCTAGAGGGCACCCTTTTCCTTCTTGTGAAAATAGGGACAACTTGTCTAGGGGACATCTTTCCTGTTCCCCATGATTCCACAGGGGTGACCAAAGTGGTGACCCAATGTCATCTTTGATTCAATTCCCACTTAAAGGCGTTCTTGCATGTTCTTTTCATCTGTTTTACTTCAGGCCATCTGGTTCAATCAAGATTGATCTCAGCTGGGCACCATGGTGCAGGCCTGTAATCCCAGCAACGTAGGAGGCTAAGGCAGGATTACAAGTTCAAGGCCAGCCTTGGCAACTTAGTGAACCCCTGTCTCAAAATTTAAAATAAATAAATAAAAAGGGCTGGTAGAATGCCCTGGGTTTAATCCCCAGTACCAAAAAAAAAAAAAAACCAAATGATACCAGATAACAAAGGTGGAGGCAAAGGAATGGGGTGGTTCTGGCTTTCCCTGCCATCTGTTTAGTGTTAACACATGGGGCTCATTCTCTTGCTCCAAACATACTGTTTAGGCTTTTCAAAAACCTTTTGGGGCTTCTGGAAATACAGTGGTAGGGTGCTTGGCCCTGGGTTCAAACTCCTACACTGGAAAAAAATTAAAAATTTTAAAAACCACCTTTAGGATGGTCCTATTTAGTTCTCCTGATGGCCTGTGTGTATCTAAATGCCCTCTGGTTACTTCACATGTAAATGGCTGGTCCAGCTAGACTGCAGGCTCCCAGGACAAGGACCTCCCTGGCTGAAGTCAGTGTGGCATCCCCCAGTTCCCATGTCCCCTGTGAGGGATGCTTCACAGCCTGCAGGGATGTCCTGGAGCACGGGAGGAGGCAGGGCAACCACAGTATGCGGTTTGATGGTGCGTCAGGCAAGTGCGTCATCATGGAAAATTCCTTACAGAGTGTGCAGATCCATTTACACGGACCTCTGCTGCCTCTGCAAACGGCACATTCTTTAGATCAGTCCACCCATTCCCTTTCCCCACCAAACCTCAGTCATGCCTCGGGTGGGTTAGAATGTGGTTTCAGGCCTCACTCCCCTGTCGCTCCCCACTGCCCTCGACTTGGTTTTCATAGGGAATCTGGCTGGACTCCTGGTCTCTTGTCTGGGCTGGGTCATCCTAGGACTCCCCTTGGATGGCAGGACTCCACCTCAGATTCAAGCCCCCCCTTTTTGTTTTTCTTTTACTGTGGATGAAACCTATTGATGTTCTACCACTGAGCCATACATATCCCCAGCCCTCTTTATTTTATTTTGAGACAGGTTCTGGCTAAGTTGCCCAGGTTGGCCTTGAACTTGGTGATCCTCCTGTCTTAGCCTCCCAAGTTGCTGGAATCACAGGTGTATGCCGCCATGCCCACCTTAGAGCCTCTTATGGGGCTTCTGGGCCCCAGGCTCTGGCAGCTAACAGAGCCCCACTGGTAGGCTAGGCTGGCCAACAAGCAGAGCTGAAGGACGGGGTTCTAGTTAGCTGGAAACCTCCTAGAGCAAATGAGGCCTCTCCCCAGCCTTCCTGTGGACTTCACAGGTGGCCTCCCACCTGATGTCCAGAGTTGCTGGAAGCCTCATGAGAACTGAGCAGTTTTGAGTCAGTCACCCAAAAAAATGTACTCACTGCCCTTTGACCTACCTGTCCCTGCCCAGACTATTGCTCAGCCCAGGGCAGAGAGAAAAAGGTATTCAGGGTAGGGATGGAAGGGATGCCTGTAGGGTAAATGAGAGTCCTGGGAGTTGGGAGGCACAGCTGGTTAACATGCCCTCAGGGGACAGATCAAGAAGGCACTGGAGTTGGATGTGGTGGCACACACCCGTAACCCCAGCACTTAGGGAGGCTGAGACAGGAGAATCGCAAGTTCAAAGCCAGTCTCAGCAATGACGAGGTACTAAGCAACTCAGTGAGACCCTGTCTCTACATAAAACACAAATTAGGGCTGGGGATGTGGCTCAGTGGTCCAGTGCCCCTGAGTTCAATCCCTGGAACCAAAAAAAAAAGGAAAGGAAGGCACTGAGCTGGACCTTAGCAGGTATCCTAGGGTGAATTGAAGGATGTAGGGGTCCCTGTCGGGGGTCTTTCCCAGGCAACACTGGACAGGGACTTGGCCTCTGCAGGTGGAAACATCTGTGGAGGGCTGGGTGAGGTATAGGGGAGTTCTTGTGTGTCTGCATAGTCATCACACTATTCTACCTTTGAGAGGTAGAATAGTACAGTGCTTCTCAAAGTGTGGTCCTTGGACCAGTAGTATCAGCACCACCTGGAAGTGGGGCCTAGCAGACTGTTTAACCAAAGCTCTCCAGGTGATTCTGACACACCAGTAAGTTTAACTTTGGAGCCAGAACACCAGGTATGTGACCTTGAGCAAATAACTTAACCTCTCTGATCCTCTATTAAACGCCTCAACTATACAATGGAAATACTTCCTGCCACCTTGATAATGTGATGATAAAATGAGAATGGTTTTAAGGAATTCAATGCAGTGCTATAACTCGGAAAGCACCTTTTAAGTATGGCCTCTGTTCTGATTTCATTGTCATTCTCTCCTTTTAGGTCGTCTCTGATGCTGCAGGGCAGGGCGTGGCCATCACTGGGAACCAGACCTTCAACAACTGGAACTGGCCGAATGCAATGATTTTTGCAGCCACGGTCATCACCACCATTGGTAAGTTTCCCGAGACCTTCAGGGTACCGTCACTCCATGCCTTCACCTCTCAGAACCTTAGAGCAATCCGCTTTTGGTGAATCACCGTCATTGGGTGTAAAATCTGGCCTGTTATACTTTGTCCTTTGGACTACTAAGGATTTAGTGTGTCCCTGGTAACTGTCTGTGCCTGATTGTCTTCATGGGTCCTGGACTGAGGCTTTTGAACAGAAGCAGTGACATAGTCTGGTGGCTGAAACCCTGCAGGAGCCCAATTCTCCACAGCTGCATGGCCAACCACTCCAGACGATAGGGGCCTACAACACCATTTGTTCTCTTCCACCATTCCCTGGGTTGACCAGGGGCAGCTGGCTCCTCCTCTCTCATGCTTTGCATTGTTGGGGCAGGTGACTGATGGCTGCAGCAGGCGTCATTGAAATGCTCAGCTGGCCTGATGTCCATGGTGGCTTCTCCCATCCCATGTCTGATAGTGGGTGCTGGCTGTCGGCTGGGAGCTCAGCAGGGAGGAAAGCAAAAGGCCCCTCCACCCAGGGCTTGGGCATCTCACAGTATGACTGAGGGAGAATTCCAGAAGTGAGCATTTCAATAGAATCCAGGGGAGAAGTAGCAAGTCCAAGGACTCAGCCTGCCCAGCAGCACTCCCAGTGCTTCCTGTGGTCAAGCAAGTCACTGAAGCTCCCCATGCAAGGGAGGAGAGTGGTTCTACCTTGAATTGAGCAGTTGCATAAGAAGGGAGGGGACTGAGCATGACCATCCCTGGAGACTGGACACTGCAGTTCCTCTGGGGTGTGTACCAGAGTGGGGGTTTCCTCTAATTTGTACAGTGGTACCATGTGAACTAGTGGAGGACCTTCTGGTGGTGGAGGCTTGTTCCCTGCCTACAGGGAGCTCCCAGTGTGGTGGAG
Source organism: Geosciurus inauris (assembly GCA_004024805.1). Taxonomy (NCBI): domain Eukaryota; kingdom Metazoa; phylum Chordata; class Mammalia; order Rodentia; family Sciuridae; genus Geosciurus; species Geosciurus inauris. The sequence continues at coordinate 29,807 of PVHX01018162.1, forward strand.
ACAAAGCCATGCTATCATAACTGCAGCCTAAATGATCATGGCCAGAGTGGGATCAAGGAAAATGTCATTACTGAAATATTGATATTAGATCAATATCATTTGATCCCAGAGACAGGTGTGTGTGTGTGTGTGTGTGTGTGTGTGTGTGCACGTACATGCATGTGCATGAGTGGGGGATGTGGGGACCCAGTTGTGGGGGTGGGATCCCTTTCCCTGCTATGCCTGTGTCCCTGGCCTCACTGTTTCCTCCCTCAGGTTATGGCAATGTGGCTCCTAAGACTCCAGCCGGGCGCCTCTTCTGTGTCTTCTATGGTCTCTTCGGGGTACCTCTCTGCCTGACATGGATCAGTGCCCTGGGCAAGTTCTTCGGGGGACGTGCCAAGAGGCTGGGCCAGTTCCTTACCAGGAGAGGCGTGAGCCTGGTATGTCCCCAACTTTAGGTGCTGGCAGAGTTGAGGGGATCGTGACAAGGGAGAGGAGGATAGGAAGGCTGCAAGAGTTGAAGGGTGGGGGTACGTGCGGTTTTGGCGATCTCTGCCCTACTGCGTCAGGCTGGGAGCATCCCTCCCCCTCCTTCCCTGGGTAGCAATCCTCCTGGACTCAGTGACCAGATGGCTCTCCCAGCTGGACCACGCCCCCCAGCCCCCAGGGCGCCCAGGCTGGGTTTCCACACCGCTGTCTGACTTGATCTCCACACCCTTCAGCGGAAGGCTCAGATCACCTGCACGGCCATCTTCATTGTGTGGGGTGTCCTGGTCCACCTGGTGATCCCGCCCTTTGTATTCATGGTGACCGAGGAGTGGGACTACATCGAGGGCCTCTACTACTCCTTCATCACCATCTCCACCATCGGCTTTGGTGACTTTGTGGCTGGTGAGTCCCTGTTCCCTCTCCCTTGCCTTCCCTTCCCCACCTTCTCTTCTGCTCCTTCTCCAGTTTCAACCCAGCAGACCTTGGTTGGTGTCCTGGTGGCTGTCCTTCTCCTCACTTGGTGGTTAGTCTCTGATCTCCTTGCTGTCCCCCAGCTCCAGAGCTTGGGTTCACTTGGGGCTGGGAGGAGGGCCTGCTGCCTGCAGGGTGGGGCCTCTTACCCAGAGAGCTAGGCAGTTCCATCCTGGCAGCAGCCTGCTGTCCATCACTAGAGCAGAGGGAGCTGTCTTAAGGCTTTGGCTCAGCAGCCTGAGCCTAACTCTGCTCTTGCCACAGGCCGACTAAAGACAAGGCAGGCCTTCTCCTCAGCTGCCCTGCCCCCTCAGCCCTCATGCCCTCCTCCTGCTCCTCCTCTACTTAATCCCTGGAGGAGAGGAAAGGCAGTAAGATTCTTTAGCCCCTTTGTCTGAAGGCCACTCAAGCAAGCGCTTGTGCCTGTGGCTGCACAGCCTCTTGATTCTTAATCTTCTTGACACCCCGCTCAGCCTGACTGACCCAGCGTTGTTCACTCAATGCCTGTGCCCTGCCCAGCCGACCTCCACCTCCGCTCCAGGGCCTCTGGTCTTTACCCAACTCCTCACCCAGAGGGCAGGGACAGGTCACCCCCTCTGCCTCACTGCATGTGGAATGCGGGGAGGGGGCAGCCGAGTATGTGGGGGGAGGAAGAGGAAGGCAGCGGGAACACTCCACTGACCCCGGCAAATCTGAGCCTGCCTGCTGTCTTGGAGATAAATGTAAAGGCACAACCCTGCCATTGTCTAGGCCCTGGGGCCCAGAGCAGGCAGTGGGGGAGCCTTTGGGATTCAGGAAAGCCAGTGGCATGACTGATCCTGTAAGATAGCAAATCTGTTTCTTCCCTGTAAAAGTGGTTAAAATAATAATAATAACAAAAAATAATGCCCACCACACAGGATGTAAAAAACGAAACGTCTCCTTTCCTGAGTCAGCTGTATTTGGGTGGGCCCTCCTCGTCACTGTCACACCCTGCTTATGATCAGGAGCCTTGAGCAAGACTGACAGCAGACAGACCGCCTCTGGAGGGCAGGATATAGCCCTGTCCTGGGGAGCCTAATCTGAGGGAAGGGTGGGATGGAGACCACATGGTGCTGAGTGCGAAGTCAGGGAAGAAATCGCAATCCTAGAATGTAAGGGGACCACCAGAACTCTGGGGATGACCTGGGAAGGCTCCTGGAGCAGGCACCCAGTCTGAGAGGACGGGGACAAGGAGTGGGCAGAGCCCTCCAGGCCCAGGAAGAGCCAGTCCTGAGAAAGGCAGAAACAGGAAGTCAGGGAGGCAGACCCGGCCTTCGGGGAGAACAAACACAGTTCCAAGTGAGAGTGCTTGCTGGGTCATCTCAGCGCAGCCACCAGCCTCATTCATAGTGAAGCAGCAAGTCCCTTGCCTGTGTGGAGGCTGCCAGTGCCTCCGTCATGGAGTTTCCATCCTGTTTTTAACCAAGCTGTCACATACACACCCCAGCTGGGCACAGCAGAATGCCTCATCGAAAGGCACTCACAAGCTGTTTCTTTTCTTTATTTTGGCATCAGGGATTGAACCCAGGGTGCTTAACCACTGAGCCACATCCCCAGCCCTTTTTATGTTTTATTTTGAGACAGGGTCTCGCTAAGTTGCTTAGGGCCTCGCTAAGTGGCTGAGGCTGGCTTGGAACTTTGAGATAATCCTCCTGCCTCAGCCTCCCGAGTTGCTGGGATAACAGGTGTGCGCCACCACTTCCACCTCCAAGTTTCTTGACTTTGTAGCTTCTTTCCAGTTTCTTGAGTTTTCAGCTGAGAGTTTTTGTGTTGGTTACTTACTACAACAGAACCTCAAAGCCCCTTTATCCTCCCTCATCCATAAGGTAACCACTGTCCTGACTTTTGTGTGTTTTTTTAAAGACAAGTTCTCACTAGGTTGCTGAGGGTCTTGCTAAGTTGCTGAGGCTGGCCTTGAACTTCGATCCTTCTGCCTCAGCTTCCCAAGTGGTTGGGATTGTAGGTGTGCGCCACCGCGCCCCCTTGTCTTGACTTTTTGTAAGTGTGCAGACTGAGGCTCAGAGAAGGGCTGGGAGGGCCCACAAGTAATGTGGCTGAAGTTCTTCAAGAAGAAGATGGGGTGAGGGTAGCCTGGAGTCTGGAACAGCCTGTTTCTTTCACACTGTCACCCCACCACCACACACACCACGTTGTGGCATGGCACTGGCTTGGACAGCACGACTGACCATTGCATGTTCCCAGGTCCCTGCTGACCCTTTCTGACCCTCTGGGCTTTCTCTCCCCTCAGGCGTGAACCCCAGCGCCAACTACCATGCCCTGTACCGGTACTTTGTGGAGCTCTGGATCTACCTGGGGCTGGCCTGGCTGTCCCTCTTCGTCAACTGGAAGGTGAGCATGTTTGTGGAGGTCCACAAAGCCATTAAGAAGAGGCGGAGACGGCGGAAGGAGTCCTTCGAGAGCTCCCCACACTCCCAAAAGGCCCTGGGGATGGCAGGAGGCGCAGCCTCCAAGGATGTGAACATCTTCAGTTTTCTGTCCAAAAAGGAAGAGACCTACAATGACCTGATCAAGCAGATTGGGAAGAAGGCCATGAAGACAAGCGGGGGTGGTGAGAGGGTCCCAGGACCGGGGCTGGCGCCTCAAGGGGGTGGGCTGCCAGCACTCCCCACTTCCCTGGCGCCCCTGGTGGTCTACTCCAAGAACCGCGTGCCCAGCTTGGAAGAGGTGTCACAGACACTTAGGAGCAAAGGCCACGTGTCAAGGCCATCTGGAGAGGAGGACCAGCCGCAGGACCCCGAGGACGGCTCCCCCACCTCTGAGGTATTCATTAACCAGCTGGACCGCATCAGCGAGGAGGGTGAACCTTGGGAAGCCCGGGACTACCACCCGCTCATCTTCCAGAACGCCAGCATCACCTTTGTGAATGAGGAGGCTGGCCTCTTGGACGAGGAGACCTCCAAGTCCTCTCTGGAGGATAACCTGGTGGGAGAGGAACAGCCGCAGGAGGGGGACACCACCCAGGTGCCCCTGAACATGGGCGAGTTCCCCTCTTCAGACGAGTCCACCTTCACCAGCACTGAGTCTGAGCTTTCCGTGCCTTACGAACAGCTAATGAACGAGTACAATAAGCCAAATAGCCCCAAAGGCACCTGAGGCGGGGCCCGCTCCTCACCCCACCTTCGATGGCTCTTCCTCTTCACCCCGAGGTGTCCCATCGTGGCCAAGAGCCCGGGCCTCTGGTCAGGGGCAGCCCTGGAGCTGGGAGTGGGGAGCCAGGGGCCTTCCTTTCCCTGCATCCCCTCCAGCTGGTTGCCCCTGATAAAATATGGCACATGCCCAGGACAGGGCCTCTGCTCTCTGGCTGAGCAGCACCCTGGTGGCGGGGAGGCCGCTGTCCTGAGCATCAGTGATGTTATTGATGATTGGAAGGCACGTGGGCTGGCAGGACTGACCCTAAGGAGGCCCACGCCCATAGGGGTCTTAGCCTATCTTCGGTTGAATGTCACACGGTTCTCTGAGGCCAGAGGCCTCCGCTATTTGAGTTCACCAGTATTAATGAGCAACTTCTATGTGCCTGGCACTGAGCTAAAAGTTTCAGAGAGAGGGGAGGGGCTGTAAGACCCGGGTTCTGCCTTTTTAAGTGCTGAAGTGTTTGGGAAGGTTCAGCTGTGATGTTGGGGTCTGGCCCTCAGTAGTAGGGCCCATCTCCCCATCTACCTGTGGATTTGCCCTTTAGGCCCCCCACTGCAAACCTCAGGAGGGCAGAGGCCACTGGGGGAGGGGAGTTGAGATGATGGGCAGGAACTGCAGCAGGCGAAGGCCAGTATGGGCCAGAGGCCTTGCTGTCCGTGCCCCGGAGCCGCATCCCTGTCTCAGGCCTTTAAGGCTTTCTGCACCCTAAGTTGTGGGAGGAAGAGAGGGTGGCAGGACATGGGCCATGGAAGCCGGGGCCAGGGGGTCCCCAAGGGAGCTCAAGGGTGAGGCTTAGCTCTGGCTCATTCTGCCCTCACCCGTCTCCTCCCTTCACTTCCCCCCAAAAGTGCATACCCCAGCCCTGGCCTGAGCACCCAGAGGCCTATTGTGCTGTCCCCGCATTCCCTAGGCTTGGGTCACGGACCTCACTGCCTGCCTCCCCATCTCACCTGTACCCCCCACTCCTCCCCACCCCTGGGCCAGGGCATGAGGCCAGATTGCTCATGGCTCACCAATGGAGAATGGCCAAAACTGTGAATTGAGCTCCTCTCTCTAGCTACTGTATGGCTTGCGTGCGTGCGTGCGTGCGTGATGTGCAAGAAAGGAAGGCGTCTGGGCTGAGAAGAGATAATGTGAAACTGTTCATGGACTCCATTTCTGGTAAGGGGTGGGTAGAACTCGCTGCTGCCTGAGTTTGGGGTTTTGATGATGCTCACCCCAGCATCAGCCCACTCTGCCCTGCATGTTTTCGTTGCTGTTATTTTTTTTAAATGAACTGCTGTTTTATATACCTGGAATCTGTTGTTTGCTTCAGAGCCAGTGGTTAAAAAGCAGGGTCCCAAGGATGGGGACGTCCAGTGTGTACCCTGCTGCCCCCCAACTCAAGGAAGGTCATGATATCAAGTGCCAAGTTCCCAAGCAGAGTCGATGGCAGGAAGCAGCGGTGGAGAAGGGTGTCCACTGCAGGTGGCTGAGTGCTAGGCAGGAGGCACACAAGCCCAGCCTCAACCCAGCACCCTCTGCCTCTCAACGCCTCCCTCCCCATACCCTCTGTTCTGGAGGGCCCTTCCCCGCCATGTGAAGCTAGCGAGGGCATGTCCACACCCCACTCACTCTGAACGGTTGCAGCGTCCAGCCCTGGGGTGGAAGCAGCCCGTGTTCTGAGCAGGGTTCCATGAGCTCGTCTCATTGCTGACTCTTCTAGAATCACACACTGTATGTACATACTAGCAACGATGGCAAATGTAATTTATTTTAACATTTTTACAATAAAATATATGGACAGACCAACTTGCTGTGTACTGGGGCTGGGAGGGAGACAGGGTGGAAATCGAACTGGTATGTGCCCTCTAGGGAAAGGGGCTCCCTGGGAGGACCCACAGACAGCAGAGAGGACTCAGGACAAGCTGCCTTCAAGAGGATCCGTTTGGTCTGAAGGGAGAAAAGAACGAGGCAGGGGTGAAAGGAGGAGGCAGGCCTCCGGGGTGAGGCTAGAGAGGAGCCCAAGGAGCAGGGGAACAGGGAGGTGAAGTGCCAAACAGCACCCCGCCAAGTTTCCAGGCTCCTTGTAAAGGCTTTGCCACCCAGTAAAAATGAGAGAATGCTTTTGACATTGCAACAGCCCCATCAGGTGGGGATTCCACCCACAACTGGTACATGAGGAAACGGGCACAGAGAAGTTGTTCTGTGCAAAATCCCAGGAAAAATGGGAGCTTGGATTTCAACCCAGGCAGCCTGGCTCCTCAGGGGTGGAAGGAGCTTGTGCAGTCATCTTGATGGGGGTGTGTTTTCTGGCAGATCTCACATCTCTGGAAAGGGCTCCTGTCTGCAGGTAGATGCACCAGAGACCTCTGGAGAAGACCAGACCTGAGCTCAAGGGTGGGCCCGAGCGCATAGCCAGGACATGGCACTATGGATGGGAAAATGAATAGGGCTGGCCAGGATCTCCATCCATTAACTGAGAAGATTGTGATTTCAGGAGAGAACCCCATTTTTCATGAGGGGATGGATGTGTCTACGAGGGATCACACCCACAGTTTCCACATCCATGGATTCCACCAACCACTACTTAAAAATACTCAAGGAAAAAAAGTGTTCTGGTGTTGCCCATGTGCCCCATCCAGTCAGATCCTAAGACGGCAGGGTACCGCACACACAGTCTTTGTCATTGTTCCCTGAACAATACAATATAACAACTATCACAAGGCACTTAGATTATATTAGATACTTTAATCCAGAGATGGCCTTAAGCCCTGTGGGAGCGTGTGCACATATTCTATGCAAATACATGCCATTGTGTGTAGGGGACTCAGAGTTCAGTACTGGGGGAGTCCTGGAGCCATCCGCCATAGATGCAGGGGTTCAGCTGTGCTTGCTACCATCCCTCCCTCACCAGCACATCTCCCCCATCTCTGTCATTTGTACATGACCAGGGTTCTCTGGTTTTACTTCAGCTCCCCTTCGGTCTTGAGGTGACAGTTGCCCATCACTAAACATTGGCACTGGACCATGTCACAAAGCCCCTGACATGCACAGCTCAGTGCCCCTATAACAGGCCTCTGGGCCCATCAGGGTGGAGATGGCAGCCAGGACATGGGGGAGTGCACTTTCCCAGGGTTCCCAGCTGAGGGAGGCACAGCTTGCAGGCTTCTGTTTGAATGACAGCACAAACTGGAGCTGTGGACTTGGGCCCCTGTGGCCAAGCTTCATCTGGAGCCGTCGGAGGAGGTGGCAATTTCCTGAAGTCGTGGGCAGAGGAGGGGTGCTCTGCAGGGACGTGGGCAGACAGCACAGTGGGATAGAGGGGAGGTCGGGGAGGTGGAGAGCAGGTGAGCAGGTAGTTAGGCTGTCGCTGGACACCCTGGCAGGGCATGACCCCTGTGGAAGCCACTGATTCATTTATGATCTGGGTCTGAGAGCCCTGGAGGAGTGAGACCTACAAACTCACTTGGGTCCTCACATGGAGGCCCCGAGGCATCGCTCCTAATCTAGTAGGACCATCCCAGCAGCCATCCCAGCCCTGACCTAGCTGGTCAGGTAGTGCTCTGCTCTCCGCCAGCACCACTGCACTGACCATTCAGTTCCACCAGCGTCCACAGGGCCTGAGCTCCCACCAACCTCCATGCGGGGCACTTGGAGTGGAGCACTGGGAAGGGACAACTCTGTCTTCAGGGGGCTTGCCCGTTCCTTCTTTTTGATTGATTGAATCCAGGGCCTCTTAACCACTGAACCACATCCCCAGCCTTTTTTATATTTTATTTAGAGACAGGGTCTTGCTGAGTTGCCTAGGGCCTCACTAAGTTGCTGAGGCTGGCTTTGAAATTATGATCCTCCTGCCTCAGCCTCCTGAGCTGCTGGGATTACAGGCCTGCGCCACCATTCCTAGCTCACTCTCTTTTTTTATTTGGGGGTATGTGGAGGGGCAGTACCAGGGATTGAACTCAGGGCCACTCGACCACTGAGCCATGTCCCCAGCCCTATTTTGTATTTTATTTAGAGACAGGGTCTCACTGAGTTGCTTAGCCCTTCACTTTTGCTGAGGCTGGCTTTGAACTC
>PVHX01018163.1:9696-37970 GCA_004024805.1 Geosciurus inauris
CGCTTGTAATCCCAGCACTTAGGGAGGCTGAGACAGGAGAATCGCGAGTTCAAAGCCAGCCTCAGCAATGGCGAGGCACTAAGCAACTCAGTGAGACCCTGTCTCTACATAAAACACAAAATAGGGCTGGGGATGTGGCTCAGGGGTCGAGTGCCCCTGAGTTCAATCCCCGGTACCAAAAAAAAAAAAAAAAAAAAAATCAGAAGTCAAGAGATAACAATGTGAACAATGGTGTACACCATGAAATACTCAAGAAACCAGGTAGAAGTGATGGGTCCAGGTAGAATTGATGGCTCCTGCAATAATGGCAATGAAGAGCTATTTGAAAGGTCCTCATAGAAAATTGTGTTCATAGACATATTTGTTACCATGTGTTTTCAGGTTTCTATGCAAGGATAATTGTAAACTTCATAATGGTGAGTAATGACACTTTGCTTATAACCATGGAAATGATGTGGGTATTAAGCACCCAATGGAAAACGTGATCAACAGCTATATAGTAAGTGAGTTCATGTTATGATGTTTTCTAGAAGGTATTTGAATAAGAAATGATACTGTATCAACCAAAGTTAATAACAATTGGCTGATTATTTTAATGTTTAAATGTACTCTGTGTTTAGTCTTAGAAGCTATGGAGGAATATGCAGGTAAGTATTCATGTAAGTTATCCAACTCATGTACATCACAGTATAGACCATAATGTTTTTCTACAGGTAGCCAGTCAAGAGAAAATACTATAAATGCCAATATTTCTGACTTTGAAGATGTAGAAAGGTACAGGTAATTTTGGTGGTTCCCATATTGATGGAAGTGACCAAGATTTTTGAAGGTGTTTTCTTTCCTCCCCTCAGTTAAAATAATATATGTCTAAAACATTTCTCAAATGTTTTCTAAGGTTCCAACAGCTATGAGACCACAGCGAACCTAACAATGTCATTAATGGAATCTTGCTATTAAACAGGTAAGAAATTGGTCCTACCATAATACAAACCAATAATCTTCAGATTTCTAAGTAAGAGTGGGTATTATTCCCAAACAATGTGACCTTTGTTGTTGTTGTTTTTGACAGTTGAGACTTTTCTTTCCTAGTATACAGGTATGATATATTGATATTAAGTCATTAGAGATATTTCAATTTTCATGTATCTTGATCACTAATGCTGTTTTAAGACCCTTTCAATTTTCTGTTAGCAAAGACATAGTATGGAAAATAATTTGTTACTAATGACAATAATAAGCCTGAGATTATACTGTGTACTAATTCATATATCATGGTAATGTTTATATTCCTAATGACAGGTGGATGTGCACTTATCCAGGTAATTTATCATACTATGACCCCAAAAATCACCATGAGATTTTTGCAGGTATCTCTCCTTAAAAAAAGACACCTAAATTAGGCTTTCATCTCAGGGATCTACACTTACCTATGTAAATTTGATGATTAGAAAAATATACCATTGACCAAAGGAATTTGTGGATGTGAAGGTTGAACACCAAGTATACACAACATAGTTCCACAATTTGTTTTTAAGGTTTCTGTCAAAGCAACAGAGTTAGCTTACCCATAGTAACTAACAAGGTACACAGCAGGTATGAAGGTAAAAGCTGATAAGGGTATAATTTACAGCACATGACATCTACTATTCATATATACAGTTAAGGAACAAGGATGAACCTACTGTTATGATGATTTTGTTGTGTTTTAAAGTAAGAAATTACTGTGTCCTTACAAATTCCAGTAACCATGAGCTTAGACTTTTTATGTTGTAATGAAAACTGATGTTTTACCTAGCACTGTCAATGTAGTAATTTATACTTTGTAATAATATTTGTGGATCTGAGACCCAGGTAGTAACCACAGGATATTTTGCAGGTATCCAAATAGTCAAGAAGAGAAAGTCTCTGTAGATAATATTGCCCACCTCCAATCAGTCCAAGCATCCAGGTACAGTGGAAGTACCCCTTTCCACTATTGGTGGGCCATGCAACTGCCAGGCCAGAAGCAAGCATAGAATTTTTTGCAGTTGTCTTGTCAAGAGAGGAAGCATGCTGTGGATAATTCTATTAACCCTGAGTTCATCTGGCTTTCTAGGTAGAGTGGAAGTGTCCCCTTATCAACGTTGGTGGGAAAGGGGGTAGGGAGTGTCCCAGTGGTGAGTACCATATCCTGAAACACATTTCTACCTCACTGTTGTACAGCTTCCCATCAAGACCACCTAGTGCCTCCTGGAAGATTGCTGATGGAACCTTGAGAAAGAGCAGGTAAGTGTTCAACTGGTTGTGAATGCCACACAGCAGACAATCAAGTCTTCAGTATCCAGGTAGGTTAGGAGGGTGTGCCTAACCTAGTTTTACCATGTTTGTGTGAGCACTGTCATGGTCTTGACTATTGCAGTTAGGAGTGGATGCCACAGAAACCAATGATAGACCTTCCTAGATTCAGATGTACATGTGATGAGAGTTTTGGGCAGTCTTCAGTTTTTCTCTCTTTCTGGCATGTATGTGCTTCAGCCACAAATGTGCCTCCCAAGTATTGCTAATAAGCCTCAACTTGTAGAGTGTGCTTGCCAATGGATAGTGTGTATTGAATGCTTGTAGTTGTATGCTAGGACCTGGGATCCAGATCATTTTCTGAGTATCCTCCACTGCATTATTGACCATGGCATTTTTGCAGGTGTCCTCACAAGGCAGGAAGGGTTGTCTTACAAGGCTTCCTCTGAGGATATATGCAATTATCAAGGTAGTGTATCTGGATCCTGAACGTGACAGTGTCCTGGGGAACTTGATGGTACACAGATGTAATGATGCATTCCCCAAAATGGTGTTCCCTAATGTATCTTTCCAAGTTGACTCAAGATAAGACACTGAGCAGACAGAGGTGGTCAGTAGAACAATGCTAGTATTGGGGTAAGGGCTGATGAGAGTTGACATCACAGCCAGGGATGTTTGACCTTCAGACACATAGGTAAGTGACAATGGTGTCCCTAACCCTTCTAGTCACCATGCTTTGGGTGCAGGTGCTCAGATATGAAATGATGGAGCCCTTAGCAATTCTAGTAATGGCCCATTCACAATTTTTATATACTAGGAGAGATATACATTAAACCTGTGAATGTTGAAGAATTGAAGGTGTCCTACTTCACTGTGGTCATGGTGTAACCACAAACCTAGTAGGAGGCAAAGATCATTTTACATGTATCCAAAGAGTCAAGAAGAGAAGGCCACTCTAAACAATACTGCTTACCTCCAATCCATCCAAGCGCCCAGGTAAAGTGGATGTACCCTTTCCCACTGTCGGTGGGCTGTGAAATGAACCAGCTTTGTCTTGGTAGAGCATGCTGTATCCTGACATACGTTTTTTGCATGTTTTCTTGTTGCTGTTGCTCAGGTTTGCTGCAAGTGAACACAGTGAGGCAGAAGGGATCAGTGACAGGCTATTCTTGTGAACCAGGTAAAAGTTAAAGTACACAAAGGATAGTTTAAACTACCAGATCTTTAACATCCAGGTTGAAGATGAGGGTGTGCCTAACCCACTGTTGCCATGTCCTTATGCAGCCATCCTTGTAAGGTCCTAGCAAGTGCACAGGTATGACTTGATGCCACCTCAAGTAATTATTGACCTTCTGTTTTTCAGATAATCATTGGTTGAATGTTCAGGGTAGTGACACTTCTGCTTTCTTTTTTGGCAGAGTATGTGCTGACAACAGGAGTGTCTTCCCAGCATAGCTATTAGGTATCAGTTTTTCTTGTGCAGTTATCAACAGATACTGTGTATTTAATGCTCATAGTTGTGCAGCCAAAAGTGTGGTTCCATGTCAGGTTCATCATATTCCTTACTGCCATCCTGACCATAGCATTTTGGGAGGGTAGAAACTCTCCTACAAGGCTTGGTCAGTACAAGTCTTTAAATATCCAGGTAGTGTTGCTAGAGCCCCTAAGGGTACAATGTCCTTGGAATTTTGCAGGTGTCCAGGAACCAGGAGACATGTGCCAACATGGCATGGCTGGATGGTTCATTCCCAGAAGGGTCAAGACATCACAGTGAGCTGAAGAAAGGTCATCTAGTGGTCCATTGCTGGAATCCAGGTAGTAAGTGCTAATAGGGCCTAAATTACAGCACAGGACATGTGATCTTCAAATACATAGGTAAGTGATGATGGTATCCCGGACCCTTCTTGTCAGCAAGCTGTGCTGCACTTGTTTAGCTAAGAAATGATGTTTTTTGTTTGTTTGTTTGTTTGTTTTTAGGAATTCTAGCTACCATGAGCATACCTGGTTTATGCAGTAGAGGAAATTCATTTTAAACCAGAGAATGTTGAGAGATGAATTTTGTCTGGGTCCATCTTCATTAGAATTGAATCTCCAGCCCAGAGGTAGGCAGGCACTATTTTTCAGGTGTACACACAAGACAGAGAGGATGCTCCAGACAATACTGTTCACCTCCAATTCATCCACATTTCCAGGTACAGTTGAAGGGTCCCTTCAAGTTGGTCATGGTTTACAGAAGTCATAGGTATTCTGATACAACTTGCTCTGTGCTTAAACCCATTTTTTTTGCAGGAATTATCTGAAGAATTTAATCATTTTCATCTGTGTCTTCTCCCTATTATTTCTTAAATATCCAGGTAGGGTAGATGAGTCTTGAATTGATGGAAGTCCTGTAAAATTTGTAGATGTGTATTTAAAATTTGACAGGTATCAAATACTATTTCCATTGTTTGTTTTTTCAGACACATGTCAAGACATCAGAGGAAGCAAAGAAATTTCATTCCATTGCCCACTGCTGGTATACATGTAAGTACATATGTGATTAATTGACATCATAGGACTTCTGATCTTCATATACAGAGGTAAGTCATGATGTTGTTCTTAACCCTTAACCATGTTTTCATGTTTTTGTTTTGTTCTGTTTCATTTTGTTTGCAGGTATTTAGGTAAGAATAATGGAGTTCTTACTTATTCTATTGACTATTAGTTTACACTCTTTATATAGTACAGAAAATTTATACTGAGACCGAATATTGAAAGAATGATTTTATGTTGATTCAATATTTTTGTAGAATTTCCAGCCCAGTAGTAAGTGTGGGGCATTTTGCACTTGTTCAGTCAAGTAAAAAATGTACTCTTTACACAATTCTGTTATCTTTAATTAAGCAAAGTATCCAGGTAGATCTAACAATGTTCCATAACAATAGTTGTGAGGAATGGAATGGAATGGTATCCTCACAGAGTGAGCTGTATCCTTAAGCACATTTTTGTACCTATTTTCCTCCAGTGAATTGAAAAAGATCATTGATGGAAACTTGCTGATAATCAGGTAAGTGTAAAGTGGTTATACCGCAGTGAAAGTCATCTGATTTTTAATAGCAGGTAGATGAGAAGCACATGCCAAACCTGATGATGTTGTTATTTTGTGCATCCTTCCTGGCAAGGTCTTGAATGGTATACATGAGGTAGTCAATGCAACATTCCCTTATTAGAAACCTTATTTTCAGATGTATGCTTGATGAATGTTTAGGCATTCTCTTATATCCTTTTTTTTTTTTGCAGGTATGCAGTTGAAACATGAGTATCTCCCTAATAATATTAATAAAGCCTCAGATTTTTATCCTTATTGATAGATAATTTACATTTAATGCTCATACTGGTATTGAACAACATTCTGGGTAATTTTCATAGTATATCCATCACTGGGATTATTCACCATGGAATTTTTGCAGGTATCCTCTCAGGACAGGAAGAGTTCTTTTACAAAGCCTTGTTTGTGGTGTTGTATAAGTATTTAGGTGGTGTAGATGGATCCAAAAATGATTCAATGATCTAGGGAATTACAGATAGAATGAGTAGTATACCAAGTTGTTTCATAGTTGTTTTTCAGAATCAGGTCAAGAAATCACAGTAAACCAAGAAATTCCATCAAGTAGAACACTGCTGGTATCCAAGTAAGTGCTAAATCCCAGCTGAGAACATCTGATCTTCATACACATATGTAAGTGCTCATGGTGTCCCTAACCCTTCCTTACTCCATGCTTTTTTTGCAGGTTCTTAGGTAAGAAATTATGGCATTTTTAACTATATTAGTGACTATGAGATTCACTTCTTAGATGTAGAGAATATTTATGTGAAACCTGTTAATACTGGGGGATTGGCTGTGTTGTGCTTATCATTTTTGTGGAACTGCCAGCCCAATAGTAAGCACTGTATATTTACAGGTGTCCAGGAATAAAATAATGCACTTTCAAGACAGCAGTTTTCACCTTGAATTAAAGCAAATACCCAGGTAAATTTCACATGTTTCTTAATGATGTAGGCATCCAAGCTTATGTGTGTAATTTTTATGGTAGAATAATCACTGTCTTTAAACACATTTTCTTCATGTGCTTTTTTCAAATATCTGTAAAAGAAGGTAGTCACCATAACAAATGGTCATAAGTAGAATCTTCCAGTAATCAATTGGTGAAGTGTATCACGCCACCTTCAGACTTTGATTCTCAGGCAGGTGATAATAGCAGGCCTACTACTTGTTGCTATGTTGTTTTTTGCAAGTATTCTCATTAATATGTTTGGCAATAAAACACTATGAAATGATGTCACATTCACTCATTAAAGGCATTCTTGTTTTCTGGTTTGCTGGTGATTAACAATGCTTTTTGTTTGTTAGGTTTGTTTTTGTTTTTGTTTTTTGTCTTGTGTACTGGGGATTGAACCCAAAGGTGCTTAACCACTGAACCACATCCCAGACCTTTTTAAATTTATTTTAGGGTCTCACTAAGTTGCTGAGGTCAGCTTTGAATCTGTGATCCTCCTGCTTCAGCCTCCCAAGTCACTGGAATTACAGGTGTGTGCCACTGTACCCAGCTTAATGATGTTTTTGGTAGTCTTAGATTAACTTTGTTTTGGACATATATGCGGGTCTGATAGCTATGAAATTAACTTCTCCCTAATATTACTAGTAAGCTTGAGATCTAATTGAATTCTTGCTTAAAATAATGTATTTGTAACACTTGTCATAGTAGAGGAATATTCTATATCCAAGTAATTTATCATGGTGTACATTACTATAATACTCATCCTGCAAAAGTGGGAATTCTTTTATGGGGGAGAAGATCTCTTACAGTGTTTTTTCCTTGGAGTTCTGCAAGTACCCAGATAGTGTTGACCAGTGTTGAAATAATCCCCATGACCAAAGGAATTTTCTGGCATACAGATAGAATGAGTTATGTACCAAAAACATATTCCACATGTTTTCCAGATTCATGTTGAAACCTCACATTAATCCTGTTAATGATGTTTAAAATTGGACTTCACTGATATAAGGTAAGTGCTGCTGCAGGCTTAAACCACAGCACAAGCCATCTGAGCTAAAGGTGTCTGTATAATGAATAACTATCCTTCACACTTGTTCCCATGATTCCTTTGCAATGATTTAGTCCTTAGCAGTCCTGCAAACCATTTATTCTCACATTTTAGATTTCCAAAACATTTTGTTTAATCCTGTGAGTATTGAGACATTGAAGATATTCAGGTATTTATGATTCAGTTCCCCACCATAGTCCTACCTAGAGGAGTTTTACAGGGTGTCCACTTAAGAAAGGATGGTTTTTCTCACATTGGTGTTGACCTTGGATTACTGCAAGTATTCAGGTAGAATTGAAGTGCCCTATAGTTATGAACATGAACAGGGTTATCTGCAATTGTCTTAGTAAAAAAATTCATATCTTTTAACTTGTATTTTATTTTTCAGAATCCTATGAAGCGATCATGATAAATGTCACATTGGTCTTAAGTAACAGATACGCTACTGTGCAGGTAAATTCTAATGTGGACCAAAGCCAAAGCACAGGCCATTTGATCGTAAGATATTGGTGAATTGGTGAAGGTGGCCTTTATGCTTGTAGTTACCATGATTCCTGTGCAGGTATTCAGATAAAAAATGATGGCATCCTTTCCACATCCAATAACTGTGAGTTTTCTCCTTTTCTATTTACCAAAAATATGCATTTAACAATGTGAACGATGTGAAATTGCACATATTCAGATCATAATCTGATGTTCCCAGTCACAGTAGTAACCATGGAAATTTATAGGTGTCTCATAAAAAAGAAATTCCTGCTCTGACATTAATCTTGACCTTCAAGTCCTGCAAAGATCCAAGTAAAGTTGACATGCTCCACAGTGATAGATAGGACCAAACTTATTTAAACATGATTATGTCCTTTTACATATACACTATAAAAATGTTTTTCAGGCTCATGTCAAGAGATACTGATGAATGATAGTCATAATCGGGGACATTTCTTGTATCCAGGTTAAGTGATGATGTGCATTTTAACCAAATCACAGACATTCCAATCTTTAAATATCTACTGAGGTTTATTTGTCTAATCATTTTTATCTTGTGATTTTTTGTAGGTATTCAGGTAAGAAATTATAGTGTTTCTCAATTGTAATCAACATTTTACCCTGATGTTTTATATTTGGAATTTTTGTGCTCTGTAATGGCTTATAATTTGCAGGTAACTAGGAAATTTTTATGTGTTCCAAGTAAGTATATTATCCGTAGTAATTGTGCATGTGTGCAGTTGAGAAAAGTTGCTGTCTTTAACCATGACATCATCCTTAGATTACAAGTTTTCAGGTAGAGTTGGTAAGTCCTGCAATGATGGAAGTGACAAAGTTCATTTGTCATTGTCCATGTTGAAAAATATGTCAATGGACATGTTTATCACAATGTTTTTCTCAGGTTCCTGTCAAGAAAACTTTTTTAACTTCATGACAATTTTTAATAGAGATTTTATTTGTCTCCAGGTATGTAATGTGGGCCTTAAACACCCCATGGATCATGTGATCTTCAGATATCTACCAGTAGGTGAGAAAGATGATGTCCCTATTATTTGTGTTATCCGTGTTTTGGGTAAGTATTGAAGTAAGAGCAGTGTCCCAATGAATATGAGTAAGCAATTATCCTTTCCGTTTTAGAATTTCTGAAAGTTTCAGCTAGATTTGATGAGCCTCATAATGATCAAGTGACCATGAAATTTTGCAGGTGTTCATGTTGTACATGTATTCTAACACCATTTTTGCCATTTTTATAGGATCCAATCAAGAGATGGTGGTACCTTAATCACTGTGGTTAAGGCACACATCATCTCTTAATTGAACAATAGCAAAATCCAAATTAGATACCACTATTAGTTGAACCACAACCTCTTAATTGCTATTTTTGTAGAAATCTCTTCAAGCATTGATAGTGTATCTAACTACAATGTTGACCCTGGATTTTTGCTAGTATCTAGGTAGATTTTATGGCTCCTTTCAAGTTTTTAATACCCATAACAGGTTGTAGATTTATCCTTAAAACTTTTGTCTCTGTGGGCTTTCATAGATTCCGATTGAGAGATTATTGCAAAACTTTCTATAATATGAAAGGCAAGATTTTGCTTTCATCCAAGCTCAAGATAACGCTTTTACTGACATTAGAGCTCATGAGATTTTACATTTATTCAGGTAATCAATATTGGAATTCTTTAGCTAACATAGTGACCATGTTTATTTGAAAGTGTCCCTATAAGTGATATTGATTATGTTGACTAATCAACATTTTTACTAGGGCAATGTTATAGGAAACCTGTTATACTCTGGAAGTGTCTCTAAGGTATTTTCCTTGGAAATGTGTAAATATCCAGGTAAGAGTTGATGATACCCTAATCAAGATCATGACTATAGGATTTTGTAGCTAGGCAAGAGATAATATGCCTCTACAATCATATTTATTCTGGGCTTTCTAAGTATTCAGGTAAGAAATGGTATTTGTCTAAAACACTAGTGACCATAGGATTTTTACAGGTATCCTAACAGAAGATGATTATGTCTGTACCTATAGTGCTAACCTTGGAATTTCACAAATATCCAGGTAAGAGTCAATCTATCCCTTACCTTGCTAGTGGTCTTGGGATATTTTAGTTGTCCAGATCAAAGGTGATGTGTACTTAACCACATTAGTTACCATGAGACTTTGCAGATATCCAGATAAGAGATGATGATCACCATAACCATAGTAATGACCACAGATTTTTGCATTATTTCAGGACAGAGATGATGTTTCACTAGCTACAGTATTAACCGTGTAATTTTGCAGGTATCAAGGCAAAAACTCTTGTGCCAGAACTATGTTATTTATCCTCAAATTTTTTAGATATTCTGGTAGAAGGCGATGATGTTCCAGATCCCCAAAGACAATGGTGTCACTATCAACATTGATGTCCATGGGAATGGAAAAATGGAATTTTTTGTTAACTCTATATTTTATTAAATGAATTTTAACATCTGATGACTACTAAATGTTATTTGCAGTCATATTTTATTCTCTCTCTTTCTTTTCCTATTTGATTTCTACATAATGACATTTGCACCAGGAGTCTGAAGCTCACTTTATAAAATATTTTAACATCTAGGAGCCATCAATAGAGACATACTTTATATAAAATGTGGTTATATGTAAAGAAAATTAGGCTACAGATACAATTGTTAATTAAAAGATAAAAGAGCCAGGGAAGAGGAATACTGATGTACATATTATGGATATAAAAATTGGTACTGTCACTCTCCTGATATGAACAGATACTAAATGATTGTTAGAATAAAACAGGTGGAATATGATGCAGATTGTGTTTAATGCAGTGTTGAATAGCTCTTACTCAATTATTAATTCAATTATTAAATAATTATTTAAATAACACCATTTAGACATAGAAAATAAGAGATGGATACAGTATTTGGTGATCAACTAGTCCAACACTACCATGAAGGTGAGCCATGAGTACAGAGAGGTTAATCAAAATCGTACAATGTCTAGTTGCAGTGACACGTGCTCTTTCCACTATCCTATTTTCTTTATTGAAAGGCTAAGACCAATTGAAAAACAATAAATCAAATGCCCTGGTGCTTGTTTAAGTTAATATATCTCAGGGTAAGGCACAGTAGCCCATGCGTGTAATCCCAGTGGCTTGGGAGGCTGAGACAGGAGGATCGCAAGTTCAAAATCAGCTTCAGCAACTTAGTAAGGCCCTAAGCAACTTAGTGATACCCTCTCTCAAAATAAAAAATAAAAATGGTGGGGCTGGAGTTGTGGCTCAGTGGTAGAGCACTTGCCTTGCATGTGGGAGGCACTGGGTTCGATTCTCAGCACCACATATAAATAAAATAAAATAAAGATCCATTGGCAACTAAAAAATATTTTAAAAAATAAAATAAAATAAAAATGGCTGGAGTTTTGGCTCAGAGGTTAAGCACCCTTGGATTCAATCCCTTTTACAATACACACACACACACACACATATCAAGAAATGCATTTCTAATTGACCAGATTCTCCATAATGCCCTCTGCTTTTTCCCTCCAAATATTGATGTTATAACCTTCCTGAAGGACACACAAGTCTCTGCTTAAACCCCCAGCTACAAGTATCCCCAATGAAGGCAAATAAATTAGTCTGGATTTCAGTTCAGCCAAGTGGGATCCTCACAAATTTCCATTCTCCCCCGATACTACCAGTCTTCTAGGATAGGTTTTATAATCATTGTTTGTCTGAATACGTATTTGCTGTTCTGCATTTCAATACAATTGAAAATATGTCATAAGGTATAATTCCACAGGAAAATACAAGTGAAGGGGTTGACCTACAATACTAGATTAGAATAACAATGGAAAAAGATAAATGAGTATTAAAAATCTTTTGACACAATGCCCTTACCAGTAGGTCATGCACACAGCAGGTACTCAATATTTGTTGAAGTAAATGAGTGCTCTTGATAGTTTGGTTGACAGTGGATTGACTCATTCAACAGCCATTCTTTCTTCGTGTATGATAGCAAGAAAGCTAAAACCTCTATTCCCTAGGCTTCTTCAAACACAGTGAATGTGATTTAGGTTCCACCATCGGATGTTCATGTGTAACTTTTATTGGAACTCAGTCATGGGTCAAAGGGATGAAGTAGATATCCTTTTTAAAGACATGGATTGTGGCAAGAGTACCATGGGTCCAGACAGATGTATTTAAAGAACTTTGGAATTCACAAAACATAGACACAAATCAAAACTAGAGATAATGCTTAGGGTCAAGTATACTAAGGAAACATTCTTTAATTTTTCCATGTTTTCCTTTTTGGGGAGGGTACTGGGGAGCTAATCCAGGGGCACTTTACTCCTGAGCTACATCCCCAGCCTTTTTGATTTTTTATTTTAAGACAGGGTCTTCTTAAGTTTCTGAGGATCTTGCCAAGTTGTTGAGGCTAGTCTCGAACTTGTGATCTTTCTGTCTCATCCTCCCAAGTCGCTAGGATTATAGGTATGTATCACCATCCCTGGCATATATTTTCCCTTTTTTTAAAAAATAGTTATGAATATTTTCGGAGGGGTAAAAGAAATCAAAAGCCAGCCATTATACCACCACTGAAACACATGAATACTTTCCATTTTCTCTGTTCTTTATCAGTCATTCTCCATATTTATGCTCATTATATAGGGAACATGAGGTTGATATAATTCTTTGATTTCTTTAATGTTATAAATATATTCACACATCTTTTATATGTGGGAAATTAAATTATGGGGAAAATGAAACACGTAAATCTATGCAAGTACACGTCATTCATTCATTCATGTAGCAATAAGAGTCTATCAGTGTTAGGTAGAGTTCCATGCTCTGGTAATGAACAGTGAAAAAGCCAAAGTTCATGCCCTAAAGACGATTACACTTTCTAATGGGTTATGACTCTAATGATCTCTATATCCTCATGTCCTTGGGTAAGTCTCATCTTACTGTCCAAGCATAATAATAGCCCTCACTTTCAAAGGTGTCTTAGTTTGGGTGACACTTTATGTGGTCACCCTGGATATAATAGATAACATATCAGTGAAGACATTAATTGGAGAGTAACAAGTGCTATGAAAAATGTCATAAAGTAAGGTGGCAGTAATTAGGGAAAGGACTTCTTTAGTCTGGGTAGTCAAGTAAATTCTCTCTAAGGAGAGCTAAAACTGAATGCCAAGGAACCGATCAAGTGAAGATAGAGCTATAAGCATTCTAGGAAGAGCAACCCTAAGCACTGCGATCAGAAGAAAGAGAAAGCCAATGTGACTGGAGCATAGCATGCAAGAGCGAGAGTGCCCCAAGGGTAGGCAAGGGCCAGGCTTTGCAGGGCCTTGTGGGCCATGAGGGGAAACTTGGCTTTCATTTGAAATGCAGTGGGAAGGCTTTGAAGGAAAGCAAAGTGACCTAATTTGGGCATCTGCACCAAATTTATTCAAATTCATAGTGCAGCAAATCACACTTATCTGGCAGGCACTCTCATATTTAAAATTATTAAAACAGCTCCAATACCAAATCCATAGTCTTTATAGCAAAATCATTTGTTTCTTACCAATACAGGAATAAAGTTTGAATTATATGACTTCAAGCTTAATTCTAAGCTTAAATTCCTAAGAAGCATACATATTCTCTACTTTTCCCCTAAAATAGTAAAAGATAAAATGTTCAATTTTAGAACTTTAAATCAATCTTATAAGTTAATACAAATATTTATAACTTCAATCAAGCTTTCCTTTTGTCATTAATGCCATTAGTTAAAGATTAGGCAGTTCGAAGGTGGTTGGGAGAAGTTTCCAGACAAGGGAATAGCAATTTGTGACTAACTGAAGAGGGAAAGAACAAGATGCCAAAAGTCTGGTGGAGGTCCTTGGTAGGTGTCCCAGCAGATTCCAGATTCCTTCTGAGGCAATTTAAAGAGATACAGCTCAGAAGCACAACTCCATCCTGCTGAACTTGGTCTTCCAAGGCCCAGCACTTGACTATTTGTGCTGTGCATGACACAAGGATGCCATGCTGCAGAAGCTAGAGTGAGGACCAAATTCTGGATCATAGTCTGCTCATCAAATCATGCTAGCTCAAAGGAAGGGATAACTCAGTTCAGCTTTGGTTTGCCTTTCTGTTTACAAATTATAAGCTCCTCAAGTATGTCTAACCAGAAACATGGTACTCCTGCCACAATCCATAACAATAAAATAAATGTCCACTCCCTGCCTTTCTATTCATGAGTCTGGGAAAGAAGCTCTATAACCTCTGACCAGTCATCCCTTTACTATCTAAATCTTTTAGCAGATATACCCCCACCAACTGACTAATTCTGCCTCATGGTTCTCACCTCAAATATGAGCCAGTATGTATTTCTTGTTTCAGCAATATCTGGGACATTAAACACATAGAAGCATTTTTTTCATTATTTACCCACATAAATAATTAGTCACTGGAGGCTGCTCTGCAAAGCAGTACTATATACAGCATGCACAGGACCAAAGCCATCAAGCACCGCCTTTCTCTGGCACCTGAAGTCCCATAAGGACCTCCATCATCTCCTCTGTCACCAATTGATACCTCTAATCATTTCTGTCTCCCTCAGGACTAGTTAAGACAGATGCTAATGTGTGAATGAGGTTTTGAAAACAACACTTCATAGCAGTGGTTTGAGCTAATTGTGTTTTTCACCTCAAAAATATTTTACAAACATTAATTAAGGTTATATCTCCCTGGTGGACTTAGGCTCACAGAAGGTCACCTTTTCCCTCAAGCCACTGAAAGTCCTCAAAGAAACAGAATTTCTGGAACTTCAGTCCAATAGTCCTTTCTGTGAAAGAGGATTGAATGTACCTTTACAGAATGCTCAAAAAGAAAAGTCTTTTGGGGGGCTAGGGTTGTGGCTCACTGGTAGAGCGCTTGCCTAGCATGCATGAGGCACCCAGTTCAATCCCAGCACCACATAAAAAATTAAATAAACAAAATTAAGGTACTGTGTCCATCTACAACTAAAAATGTTTTTTTTTAAAAAGTCTTTTTAATGCTTTATAAAATGAAATCCTTTAGAATGCTTTATAAAATAAAAAGTCCATTGACTACAAACCACCTGTCTAAAAGTATTTTTAGTTTGTTGTTGTGGAAAAGGATGCATCTATTGAGTTAGTGCAATAGAAAAACAAACTGAAAGCTGAAATCAATTCAATAAGACTTTGCTTATCTCTCAATAGGAAGAGTGGGGGAGAGGAACCCAGCAGGTGTGAATAAAAACCAGGAAGGATATGAGAGAATACAAGATTCTTAAAGGCATTCTTCTCATTTCCTTATTCTGACACAGAAATACAAACAAAAAAGCTTTACAAGAAACACATGGAAGAATACCGTCTCCACTTTCAAAATACAGCACAATGCAATGGTGAAATTCATCCATAGCCATTTTCTTCTGTGTCAATTGTTCTCAACCAGATGTGATTTTGCACCCCAGGGGACATTTTCCAATGTCTGAAGACATTTTTGGTAGTCATCCTGGCTGGGGAAGATGGAATGGATACAATGCACAGGATAGTGGCCACCATAAGGAATGTTCTGGCCCCAAATGTCAATAGAGCCAAGGTTGAGGAAGCCTATTCTGAATCATTACCTTGTCAGAGAGGTATCTCCAAGTCAAATTGGAATTTGTAATATGTTGTTGATAATGTTGACCCTTACCCACCCAACTCTAGTCAGATTTAACATGGTGATCTTTTCACTACTGGCTTTAGGCTACCTTCATTAGGCCTGGGAATCCAACCTGTGCATGACATTTAAACTCTAACAGGTACCTACCTACCCACTACACTGGTGATTTTTTTTCAGTCAAGGCTATGTTTTTATTTTGAAGTGATTTAGGGTCCTTTTATCCCATAGCTTTAAAGAAGTATAATTAACAAGCAAAAACTATATAAATTCAAGGTGTACAATGATGATTTAATGTATGTATACAATGTGAAATGATTACTGTAATCAAATTAATTAACATATCCATCATTTGTGTCTGGAAGGTATGTATATATGGTGAGGGCACTTAAGATTCACTTGGAAAACCTAAAATAAACAAGATTATATTATTAACTATAGTCACGATGTTGTACATTAAATTCCCAGAACTTATCCATCTTATAACTGAAAATTTGTACCCTTTAGCCAGCATCTCCCCATTCTCCCTCGTCCCACCACTCTACTGTTTTCTATGAGTTCAACTATTTTTATATTTAACATATAAATGAGAATGAACAGTATTTGTCTCTGTCTAGCTTATTTTACTTGCCATAATGTCCTCCATATTCATTCATGTTGTCACAAAATGACAGGATTCCCTAATTTTTTGTAGTCAAATAATATTCTATCGTGTGTTATTGTGTGTATGTACCATATTTTCATTATCCATCAACAGATACTTATCTTGGTGTTATGAATAATGTTACAGGGAACACGGAAGTGCAGACATCTCTTGGAAATACTGACTTCATTATAGAAAAAGGAGGCAGAATAGAGAGCCCAAATATAAACCTGCGCATATATGGTCAATCATTCTATGATAAGGGTACCATGAATACACAATGGAGAAAGGATAGTCTCTTCAATATATAGTGTCAGAAGTGGTTGATCCTAACTAGGAGGATGGTAGAGGAAGTAACATTTAAGCAGATTATTCTGTTTAATTTTTATTTTATTTTATTTTTTGTAGTGCAAGGGATTGAACCCAGAATCTTGCACATGCTAGGCAAATGTTCTGCCACTGAGCTACATTCCCAAACAGATTATTCTTTAAAACATAATTATACTTTTGAAAAAAATAGTTTTGTCTCCTTTCATTGTCAAAAATTTGGAAATATGAAAAGTACTTAAAAGAAAGTCAAAGGAATAATATCTAGTGACATTTTAAAATTAAACTAGTTCTCCATGCATATTCAGCCTTTCTATACTCTCAGGGCTTTTTATAGAGTGGACCCCAGCATCTATGCCACCCCCATTCCCCAACCAGCCACACTTTGAGATTGCAAACTTGAGACTCATGGGCTAGATTCAGCTTCCACAAATACTTTGTTGAGTTCACAGTTTTAAAACACAAATTTGAATTAGTTGTCTATGTTTAAACTTGGGATACAGCAATTAAAAATTTTACATTGCCAGTTTTTCTCAAAGAAAATTTTTGTATTAGCTTTGCTATGGTTTGGATATGAGGTGTCCCCCCAAAGCTCCTGTGTTAATACATGAATCACTGGAAGTGAAATGATTAGATTGTAGAACAGTCACCTGTCTACAGTTACCACCCAGTCAGGCCAAGGTAACACAAAACACCATGGTGGAAGAGTGTGGTGGAGGAAAGCAGCTCAGGATATGGTCATTAGGAATCAGAGAGCTCCACTCAACAAGAACAAAATTGAAGTCCCAAAGGCACATCCCCAGTGACCCATGGCCTCCAGCCACGCTCTACCTGCCAACAGTTACCATTCAAGTGAATTAATGCTCTAATTAGATTAAGGCTCTCATAACCCAGTTATTTCACCTCTGAATGTTCCTTATTTTCTCACATGTGAGCTTTTGGGGGACACTTTATATATAAACCATAATAGTGGGGCATGACTGGAGGAGGTAGGTCACTGGGGGCATACCCTGGAAGGGTTCATCTTCCCTGTGGCCACTTACCCCTTCCCTCTCCCTGCTTCTTGGACACCATAAATAAATCAGCACTCCTCCTGCTGTGATTTTCAGCCTTACTTTAGGTCCAGAGTAATGGATTTGGTTGACCATGGACTGGTCCTCTGAAACTGTGAGCCAAAACAAATTTTCCCCCCTCTGAGTTGCTCCTGTGAGGTATTTTGGTCAAGTGATACAAAGAGCAGACTAACAAACAACCTCTGGGAGCTCAAATCAAGCTGTGTCCACTAGCTATCAAAAAAGTGTAAGGCATGGGCTGGGATTGCAGCTCAGTGGTAGATAGAGTGCTTGACTCGCATGCGTGAGGCACTGGGTTCGATCCTCAGCACCACATAAAAAATTAAATAAATAAATAAAGATATTATGTCCACCTACAACTAAAAAAAATATTTTAAAAAAGTGTGAGACATGATAGAATCCATGGGAGGAGCTAGATTGCTTCTGGACTCATTTCTTCCATTCTTAATTATTTCTCCCCTTCCATCAAATGATGTGTCTATTTTTTATCTTGTACCTTATGGATATTTATAATTTGCTTCAAATTTGGGGGGACAATGAAAAAAGGTATATATATGTATATGTTTCATTGTTTATACATACATTTGTTTTTTAAATCAATCTTTAATATATGTTGCTGAGAAGATGAGTTAATGAGTGAAGTTGTACATGTTTGTGTCCAGATGTATTCTCAAAACATCCAAAAAGAACTCTGTATTGAATTCAGAAGTAAATACAGCTTTCAAAAGGAAGCTTACTGTTTGACAAAATCTTGAAAAGATTTTGAGGAGAAACATATATAAATTAATAAATTTTCATGACACTGTGCAAAGCACTTTCCCACATATCTCATAGTTTCACCTCATCCTCACCACTTTCCTATGATGCAGTCATTCCCTCTAGTTTATCAGGAAGAAGTTCAAGCTCAGTGAAGTGATATGCCCCAAATCACAAAGCTAGTCGCAGAAGGCTCCACAGCAGGACCCGTAGCTAAGTCTCTAAGGCCACGGGTTATCTTACCATGTACTCTACATCATGAGAACTCATTGATGTGCACACACAAGCTTATATTTTGTCATTTCACAAAGATATCAGTAGCACATCTCCCAAGAGTTCTGTGAATTGCCAGGAAATTCCATTACCTTGAACCCTTTTACTTCTCTTCTCACTCCTTCTTCCCTTCTTCTCTACCTAGACTCCCCCCCATTGACTCAGCAGACTCTTAGTCAAGCCCCAGCCCCAAAGAACTAGTTCCCAAAGATCCCTTAGAGAGAATATTCTTACACAAGAAATGATGGTTTGGTTTGGTTTGGTTTTCATCAACAAAACCACTTCTCTTTCTGGAAAACTCCCGATCCAGTGCAAGTATATTGAAATAAATATTTCAGAAGTAAGAAATCTTAATAGAAGCTATCTTCATGAATCGTGAATAAGCAAGGGAGATGATCTAGAACAAGAAGTTTGTGGAGAGGGAGAATTCTGGGCTGCAAATCCCACTGCAGCTAGAAGAAATCAGGTCTAGAAGCTTCTTTGGTCTCATCAAACAAGAGAACAACTACTTTGCAAAGCAGCTCCACAGGAGACAATCTAGCACCTCATGCATTTCCACAGACCTGTGAACTGTTTAATGTTCAGATTTGCAAACCTGATAATTGGATATAAGTAAAATCTCCTAACACTTAGCTCTACCATCTGCTGCTGACATAACATTTTTATATAACACCAAAAATGCCAGATGGAAGCTTCACGTTAGCCATGTCCATGATGTTTTATGCTCACAAGATATGTGAAATTAAAGAAATAGCTGTGTTTCACACACACTTTTGAGTTCCTTGTTCTCCAGATATAATTTTGGCCATTGAAGGAGAAGGATAACTCCAGAGCTTCCTAATCACTCATGCCCCCTTGGTGCTTGGTAAGCCACATGCACTGCTGGCCCCAGAATTTCTATCCAAGACCATCTTTGAAACTACAGTTTATTTGAAGCTGAAGGTAAGTAAGGGGAAGGCACATATATTTGAAATTGTGTTTGCACAGTAAATACACAGTTGTTAGTTTAGGCTTTTATTATGGTAAATAAGAATAACAAAGGGTTTTGATTTGTTTTGCTTTGTTTGGTGCTAGGGATTAAATCCTGGGGCACTTTACCACTGAGCTACATCTCCATCCCTTTTTATTTTTTATTTTGAGATAGGATCTCACCAAGTTGCTTAGGGCCTGCTAAATTACTGAGGTTGGCCTCAAACTTGCAATCCTCCTGTCTCAGTCTCCCAAGTCTCTGGGATTATAGGTAGGCATGCACCACCACACCCAGCTCTAGATATCTTTTTAAAAATTTTTCTCTATATAAAGTATGAGAACATATTATTTGTTCATATCATAGACTAAGAAGTCAAGAAATAGCTATTGCTGTAAAACAAAGGTTATAGAAGATGTTCCAGGGAATATAAGATTTCCATCATAAACATTCCCCAACTGAAAGAAGTTTACAAAGTACAAGCAGTAATTTCCCTACTTTTATTATATTCCAAAAGGTACTAATATTGCAAGTGATATAACAGTCACTCATGTGCCCCACACTCAGATATATTAGATGTCAACACTTTGACATTCCCTAGGTACTCTTTTTGATTTATACCCTTCTTCTTGCTGTAGAGATAACCTCTATCTGGCACCAATCTTCTGCATATTTTATAATATTACTGTAAATGTATGTATCCATAATAAGACTATGATTTTTACAATGGTATCATATAAAGTATCATTCAGCAGCTTACCTTTTCATTGGTTGTTTTGATGAGTACTTACTAAGTTGCACTAGAGCTCTCTCTTGAATGACTATAACATTACATTGCTGAATACAGAACAATCTATTTACCTATTCTTCCACTGATGAACATTTAAGATACTTACATTTTTCACTATTACAATGTTACAAAGATTAATCTTGTGTGTGTTTCCTTGTGCAAATGTCAAAAAACTTCTGTACATGACAGATCTACAAATTTAGAATGAGACATTCCATTCTAGCATGATTTATCAATTTATACCTATGCCAGTAATGTATGGAAGTTCTTTAATTTGGCCATTCTATAGGCCATGAAATGGCACGTCCTTGTTTGGTTTGCATTTCCTAAAAACTAGAAAAATCGAGCAACTTTTCATTTATTTGGCATTCAGATTTCCTCATCTGTGAATTTGCTTCTTCATATATTTTGCCCATTTAGGATATTTCTTTTTTGCTTCCAAATTATAAACATTTTTATATACTAACATTTGTTGATAATATGCACTGGAAATACCTTATTCCTATGTATCATCTTTTTAACTCAGTTTAAGATGCTTTTTGTTATGTTTCTAATTATAGTGTAGTTGAATTGGTTTATCTTTTCCCTAATTAAGGGCTTTGTTTTCTTGTTCTTGCCTATAGAAGATTTAAGATTATATTCTCCTTTATTTTCTTCCAGATTTTTTCATGGTTTCTTTTGACATTTAGATCTTCAGTCTGTCTTGAATTTATCTTTGGAAGGCAAAAGATAATGCCTTTTCTTTCCAGAAGGCTAATTTTCCCAGACTCATTTGTTGAATAGTTCATACTTTCACCACTGATTTGGAAAGTCTTCTCTGTTATGCATCAGGTCTCAATATATGTCTGGATCTGTATTGTCCAACTCTGCATGAATAGCAAGTTGCCTAAGTTACTGTATTTTTTTAAAATAAGTCTTCATATTTGTTAAGACAAGTTTCATATGTCTTATCTGTTATGGTCTCTTCTGCTCCTACATGAATATTAGGGCTAGCTGATCATATTCCATCAAAAATCCTGTTGAGATTTTTTATTTAAATTCCATTGTATTTATAGATTAATTTTAGAAGTATCATCTTCCCAATCTTATTTATCCTTTCATAAATCTGCTACATTTCTGCATATATTCAGGCTATATGATATAACATTTATTTTTGTAATTTTCTCCATAAAAGGTTTTATGTACCTTGGGTAAATTTTTTTTTAATTTTATTTTTTAGTTGTAGGTGGACACAGTATCTTTATTTTATTTTTATGTGGTGCTGAGGATCGAACCCGGTGCCTCCTGCATGCTAGGCGAGCACGCTACCACTGCGCCATAACCCCAGCCCCCCTTGGGTAAATTTATACTTAGGTATTTTTCAATTTTTGTTGTTCTGCAAATGAGATTTTATTTCTAAAATATTTTCTAGGTTTATCAACATCTACCCAAAATTTTTTGCTTTTATATTCATACCTAGTTCTTAAAAGCCTTCTGCATTTTATTCTCTGCATGATGTGAAATCTAAATATAACATTTTCCCCACATAGTCAATGATTTTCAACTTTACTTTCATTTATCTATTCATTCATTTGTTCATTCATTCACTCATTTATACCAAGGATTGAATCCAGGGGTGCTTAACCACTGAACCACATCCCCAGCCCTTTTTAAAAATTCCATTTATTTATTTATTTATTTATTTATTTATTTATTTATTTTTGAGACAAGGTCTCACTAAGTTGTTTAGGGCCTTGCTAAGTTTCTGAGGCTGGCTTTGAACTTGCTATCCTCCTTCATTAGCCTCTCAAGCCACTGAGATTACAAGTATGAACCACCATGCCCAACCCTCTTTATGTTTTTAATGTTTTATAAACCATACATGATAGCAGGGTTCACTGTGATATATTCATATAACATAATTTGCTCCATTTCATTTTGTAGTATTTCTCTTATTTTCAGCTTTTTGATGAATTATTTCTTGACCATTGGCTTATGAGTCTTCCTTTACTATGTATTAATTTCTCATATATACATATCAGACCTCTTTTTCTATAATCACTTTGTTTCCATTGATGAATATATCCATTTTCATGTTAGTATCATGTTATCATGTCGTTCTCATTCCTGTAGATTTTTAAAATATGCCTTCATGTGTTTGTGTACACATACACATGAAAAGTGGAACAACAAAATAAGGTAATCTTTTTCTAAAACAAATATTGAATCAGGGACCATTTGCATAATTTTTAAACATTGATACTATGCATTAATATCTAGTAAAGTAGCTCAATTACTCTTATAGTTGTGTTAAATCAGTATGCCAAATTGGAAAAAATTATCTAATATTTCAATCTTATTTCATTGATTTTATATTCATTTACTCATATTTTCCTTTAACTCTTTCAATAATAGTTTGTAGTTTTTCTCACATAGATTCGTTTTTCAAAGTAAGGTTATATCTAGATATTGAGGTGGAAGGTTGTCCCCTAAGACTTCATGTATCTTTTGATCGATTACTTTGAGGAGAACAGGAAAATTGGTTACTTTTGTAAATTTCTTCTAAGCCATTTGACTAAACTCCCAAAGGGATAATCATTTTTTAATTATCTTGAGGTTTCTCAAAGGACAATTCTATCATCTCCAAATAATGCTCTGCTTTCTCATTTCCAATACCAGTGCCCCAACATCTGTTTTAGAGTTACATGAACTAACATGATGGTAGCAAGGATCCTTGTTTCCTTTCTGATTTTAATGGAATTCTATCTTCTATTTTGGTTTTTTGGTCCTGTAATGTGTAATATGATTAAAAGACTACTTCTTTTGTTTTTGTCCTTATAAAGATGTTCCATCCTGTATGAACTTATCCGATATTCTGTGTCTTGTATCCACAGCCCTCAGCACATAGCCAGAAACTTGATCAGGGTCAAAAAGAGTGTGTCTTATGCTAGATTCTGGGGAGGCCCTAACAGGATAGGGCCATGTTAGGGCCCTTTCCTGTTGTGGCCATGTATTTATAGACTTCTGCTCTCCCAGAAGTCTGGGGTTTCTACTCCAGCCTTGAGCAGACCCTTGAGTTTCCCTCACATGGTACCATCTGTCACTGGCCACATACCCAGGAGTAAATGGAAATTACAGCAATTGTGTCAACTGAGTTCCACGTGATAACTGGAACAATTTTTCCACTGGGAAAATTCTCACAGAAAGTTACAAAATCAAATATGCAAATTTCAAGTTCCCCACCAATCTTATCAACAGAAGTAAACACCACTAACAATTTAAGACATGTATCTATCCACACATGTATGCATAAATACATACATTTCTAGATTTGTGTTCTATTCTTTTCAACCATATGCACGTTTGAATAACGTGAACCCATATTTATAACTTTCTTCCAACTGAATGGATATAAATATTGTTTGTTCTTTTCAATAGCTATATAATGTGCCACCATATGGCTGTATTTTCATCATCCTTTCCCCTATTAATATATTTTCTAGTTTGCTTCCTTCTATTTCAAACCAGCATATATTTAGGACAGATTTCTAGAAAGAGGTTGTTGAAGTATAAAGTAAGCATATTTTTAAAGTTAGTGCAATTTTAAGAAATAGTTTAAATTTGTTCTTTGGCCATGAATTTATAGTCTGGTCCATGAGCCATGACTTACTGGTTTGTGATTAGATAAATTCAGAACTTGAACATATTTAGGAATAATGATATATAAACACATGATTTTATATTTTGTAAAAGCATTGGCCAAAAAACTGATTACTTTAAAACAATAGCAATAATATTAATGCTAAAGCAAAAAAGGATTATGGAAGGAGTCCATTTGGACAATATGGATTAGGTGAGGTAGAAAGCTTTTCATTGTAAAAACAAATATAGTTTAGGAGTAGTTTCTTAGGCGATACATGAAGGCTGAATTTAAAAACTTGTCTTCAGTTCTAAAAAATTATATTGGAAAAATGCATGCTGTATTTAGAATGGAAATGGGGTATGGCTTATCTTATAATAACTACTTCTCAAGACAAAGAATAAAAGAGCATTATTTTGCACAACAATTAGTTTGGAAAAACACTGCTTCCATGAGAAGTTAATGAGATTTCCATTTTCTTTTCTAAATCCTTATCACTAGTTTGTATTGTCAAATATTTAAATTTTTGTTAATTTGTTGGTTTTAAACCTTGCTGTTGTTTTAATGTGAATTTCCATAATTACTAATGTTGTTCATATTATTTTGATTATTTAAGTTTCTTCTTGCTATGAATATTCTTTGTGCCATTTTTATTGGCTTGGCAATTTTTTTACTTGTATTCATGGATTTCATAGTCTTATCTTTGAACTCTTCTGTTCAGAATAATTTTTGTCACACTTAATTCAATAATTCTGTATATGTAGAGTGTGTGAGGAATTGGTCATCCCTGTAGGCTCCATTATATTTTCTTTTTGGGCATTGCTAATTTAATAAACAGCTACAGATTTTTGTATATGGCTAGTAATGGCCATATACAACAAATTATTCTTTAAATTGTTATGGCTAATAAGGATTTTTTAGGGAAGTCAACTTTTCCTATTTCCCTATGCCTCTTTTGTTAATATCACTTCTTCACAATAGTGCCATATTTACTGGGCATACACATCTTCATGGACAATTTTGATTTCTCTTGGTAGCCCATATCATGGTTCATAGCCCATAGATCTGTCACCATAGCCTCTATGATGGGTTCTCCCACCAGAAAAAGCACAGTTCGAATTTATAAAATTATTGTTCATTAAGTAGAGATTACTTAGAAAAGGAAATGTTAAGAATTCCCATTGAGTCAGTCTCTGATAATCAGGACTGTCAATTCTCTCAATCAATAATGCTGTCCAGTCTCTTTGGAGGCTTCCAGATTTGGGTGTTTCTAGCCTCTGTCCACAGATTGTCTCCATACTTTCTCCCTAGCCAAATGGCCTGAAATACAGCCATCTGTGGGTGTTGAAGCGGGGATGATTGCGGTCGGTCCTGGGAAGCTGAGCGTGTGTGCCACAGATTTGCAAACAACTGCTGGGAGCTAAGCTGATGCAGGGCAAATGTGCACATGGAAACAAATGAAGAGCTTCAAGTGATCAAATATCAGTGCGGACAGCTGGTGATGGTGCTGGCTGACACCACCTGCTGGAGCACAGCTGTCAGGGAGGAGAAAGCCAAGGGCAGGGCCACAGGCAGAGCCAGCCCAACAGGTGAAATCCCAGGATGGAAAATGCCAGAAGCTCTGGGACAGACATTTGGGCCACGGTCTGAGATGTGCAATCATACCTCATGCCCCAAATGAAATGTCAGCTAGTGTTCCTCACTATGTGTGTGAGGAAAAAAACTCTTCTTTGTGAGTTTTAACTAATGTTTAGGTTCTCGGGGCAGCCTCTAGAGCCACACTAGATACATAAAGTCTACAGTCAAAGCCACTTGCTTAAGTTCTGGGATTACACAGGATTAAAAGTCCCATATGTCTAGACTCCATGGACAGCTTCTAAGACGAGCTATTAAGTGAAGCATGAGGAATGATGCCAGAGATGTAAAGGACACAGGTCAGGTACACAGCAAGCATGCATCTAGCATCAAACAAGCACAGAAAAGGTGGCATGAGATGCTGGTCAACAGCAAAGTGCAAGTTACCTGGCAGATCCTGAAGTCACACTGGAAGGGGTGGACTTAATGACTCAGGAGCTAGAGTGTTACACAGACTGTACACGGAATATTTTCTAGAGGCCTCAAAGTATATCACCTTGGACAAGTCTTTATGGTTACTTTAAATAGACTCATTTCTGAACCCAGTGTCTAATGAATAGGGTACAGTCTGTTGATTTATAGGACTTATAATAGGTTGAGCATAAAACGGTAAATTATTTTGGCCATTAATAAAATTTCTGCTTCCTTTTTTAATGAAAATGCCCAGTATTGGCAAAGGAGCAGAAAAATAGAGCCCTCATATACAACCAGTAAGAGGTAAACTGAGGCCTTTCCAAGAAATAATGTGGTGACCAGGATGAAAACCATTCAAATGCATATATCATTTAATCTAGCAACTCCACTTCTATGGACATAATAAAACATATACATAAAAGCATAAGCACAAAAATGTCTGATGCTACAATAGGACAGGAAACCAGTGAAGCAGATACATGTATGCGCCACACCACTTACTCTTAGGATACCTGTAGTAGGCAGTTCCGTGTATGGTACCAGCCTCTCACCATGGGCTCACCTTGGTGACTCAAGGCTTTTCTGCAACAGGGCTTTTGCAGATGTCATAAAAGACCATTCTGCCTGTGCCAAACACAGCAGAAAACAGTGTAGTGGTTAATATCTCCAGGGACTGGGCACGGTGAGGCATGCCTATAATCCCAGAGGCTAGAAAGGCTGAGGCAGGAGGATCATAAGTTCAGGGTCAGCCTCAGCAACTTAGTGAGACCCTGATTCAAAATAAAAAATGAAAGGGGCTGGAGACATAGATGAGTGTTAAAGTGCTCCTGGGTTCAATCCTGAGTACCATGGAAGGAAGGAAGAAAAATAAATGCTGGGGAGTACACTCCATCAGTTGGAGAATGATATGGGAAATGAATGTCACATCCTCTCCATTTTCCAGCAAGACCATTTTGAGAACAATTCTACATGATTCCTGAGAGGGACTCCATGGGATTAAGCTCCAGTTATCCATAATGATCAGTAGTTCACCAACATACCTCTTTTGTTTTCTTCCTTTCTCTAACTCACTCTCCCTATCCCTCTCTTCTGCTTCTGAGATCATCTCTCAAATAAATTACCTGCACACAAATCTTTGTTTCAGACCTTATTGTCAGAGAACCTAAATCAATAGTCAATCTAACAGTAAAAATAAGGAACAGATTTATTAGGATACTTGTGCAATGGAATATTATTCAGTCATTAAGATTATCATGGACCCAAGAGAAAAGAAAGCATATGGAGACTCGTACATTCATAGCAGATTTCCTCATAATAGACCCAAGGAAACAATACAAACATCAATTAGTCTGTGAGTAAATAAACAAAGTGTGATATACCCATCTAATAGAATGTTATTCAGAATTTTTAAAAAATTGAATACCATTGATATAGGCAACAACATGAATTTCAAATTATGTATAGTATGCAAAAGAATGCAGACAAAAAAGTACATAGAGTATATGGTTACATTTATAGAAATTTTAGTGCAAACTAATTTTTTTCAGCATTTGGAATTGAACCCAGGGTTCATTAATATTCAGCTATATCCCAGCCTTTTTTCAATTTTGATTTTGAGACAGGGTCTCACTAAGTTCTAAGATCGGCCTCAAAATTGCAATCCTCCTGCCTCAACATCCCAAGTAGTTGGGATTAACAGAGGTGTGCCACTGTGCCAGCCTAGTGCAAACCAATCTGGAGTAGAGATGGGGGTGGGGACAGAAAGGAAGAGAAGTGAAATCACAAAGAAACACATGGAAACTTTTAGAGGTGATGGCCATGTTCTTTATCTTGATTGCAACATTGCTTCCACAACTATATAAAAATGTTAAAATCTATCAAACCTGGGGAGTATAATGAAAACCTATAATCCCAGTAGTTTGGGAGGCTTAGACAGGAGAATTGCAAGTTCAAAGCCAGCCTCAGCAATAGTGAGGCGCTAAGCAACTCAGTGAGACCTTGTCTCTAAATAAAATACAAAATAGGGCTGGGGATGTGGGGATGTAGCTCAGTGGTTGAGTGCCCCTGACTTCAATCCCCAGTACCAAAAAAAAAAAAAAAAAAAAAAAACTATCAAAACACATCCTTTAAGTATGTGCACTTTCATGAGTCTATAATGCAGAATAAAGTATGTTAGTGAAATCTCTACGGTCTTTGGATTGTAGTGTAATTTGTTGGCAATTTTGCAGGTGATTCCTGGACGTTATTTTCTTT
>PVHX01018164.1:0-37868 GCA_004024805.1 Geosciurus inauris
AAAAAAAAAAAAAAAAAAAAAAAAAAAAAAAAAGAAAAAGACCACATGAGGACACAGGGAGAAGGCATAGCTGTCTACATGCCAGAGAAAGAGGTCTCAGAAGAAACCAAAGCTGCTGACACTTTTTTTTTTCATACTGGAAATTGAATCCAGGGGTACTTTACTACTGAGCCACATCCCCAGCCCTTTTTATTTTTTATTTTGAGACAGGATCTTACTAAGTTACTTGGGGCCTCACTATGTTGCTGAGGCTGCCCTCAAACTTGCAATCCTCCTGCCTCAGCCTCCTGTGTCTCTGAAATTACAAGCATGAGCCACAACATCCGGCTGATATTTTGCTCTCAGACTTCTGGACTCCAGAACTATGAGAAAATAAATCTCTGTTGTTTCAGCCATCCAGTCTGTGGTATTTTGTCATGCCATCTCTAGAAAATTAATACCATCTTTGAGCTTAAAACATGCATTTAAAGAGATTACCAATGAAGGAAGAGGCCAATTTACTATTTGGGCAGGATATTGCAAGTTACTTTCAGGGTCAAGGGTAGTAGAGGGGTTTTGGTCTAGAGTCTAATTTGCAAAAGTTAAACAATGAAGCTGGCAACTTCACTTTTTCTAGACTCATTTTAAACTTGACCTGCAGATAATGACATATCTAAGAAAGTTCTTATAACTCAGGAAATGGCATATGTTTTAGATAGCTAAATCGAGTGTTTTATAAATGCCTCTAAATTTCATGGAAGCTCTCTTGGATCCCAAATCTTGTTTTCAAATTTTGGGTTCAGAGACCCGCTCAAACAAAACTTATGTTCACTAAGCTGACAAAAGAATGAGGTATAAACTAGAATGTCAAACTCGTTCTAATGTTGGGGTATTGGCCTTTTAGGGAAAAGTACACTTATCTCTGCTGTTTAGGAAAACCCCTTTATATGAAGTAGGTGAATCTTAGCCTCACCAGGAATGGGCTATGATAGACACTGGGGCATACTCCTGTTACGGTTTGGATGAGATATCCCTCAAGAACTCAGGTGTGAGACAATGCAGGAGCATTCAAAGGTGAAGTAATTGGATTATTAGAGCTGTTACCTAATTAGTGGATTAATCCATTTGATGGATTAACAATTTAAACAGATTAATGAGTGGGTTGAAGGATGTATATCATTGGAATGGTGCCCTTGGGAATTATATTATCCCTAGTTCCTTGCACTCAAGCTCTCTCTGCTTCCTGGCTGACAAGAGGTGAACAGCTTTCCTCTGCTATCACCCTTTCACCATGATGTCCTGCCTCATCTCAGGCCCAGAGCAATGGAGTCAGCCATGGACTTAAACCTCTGAAATTATGAACCAAAATAAGCTTTTCCTCCAAGTTGTTCCTGATGGATATATCGGTCACAGTGATGCAAAGCTGACACAACCATCCATATACTCTCCAGGACGGAAGAACTCATTCTCCCAGACCACCATGACCAATAGGTCATACCACCTTCCTCTAAGATCATGCCTGCTTCTCTGGGGCAGCCTACACACTTTGACTATAGATACAGGGTTATAAATATTCGGTCCCTTGCTCCAATTTGGGATAACTCTGCAAGACCATCTGCATTCCAGAGGTCCCTGTGGGATTAGCTTAGGCCTTTGTTATGATGGGCTGGTAGCCTGACTTCCTCCTCTACCATATCTTGTTTCATTCATTACTTCAGAGGTTAATCCTGAGGACCCCCAACCCCAAATTATTCCATCTCAGAGTCTGCCTCCCAGAAAACCTGTTCTGCAAATATGCATCTCTGGAGGTGCTCACTCATACTATCATTTTTGATCCAAGATAAGTAGAAAAATAAACACAATGATAATAATGGCTATTATTTACTCAGCAGGGCCTGGACTAGATCCTGGGGATAAAAAGATGAATAAGATCAATCCTCTTGCTTACAAGTGAATTGGGGTGAAATATAACTCAATAGTGGAGTACTTGCTGAGCATGAGTGAAGCCCTGGGTTCAATTCCCAGCACCACAAAAAAAAAATTTTTTTAAAGCTTTCATATGAATAGATTTTAACACAGTGACATAGTCATGTTAGAGGTGGCTCACAGAAGCTCAAGCTAGAGTCAAAGAAGGCTTCCTGGAGATGATGCCTAATCTAATTTTGGAGGAATTAGTAAGCATCCTCAAAGGAAGGAGGATAAAAAGAGTATTCCAGGCAGATAAAAGTATGAGCTTTTCAGGGGATTTAATTTACCAGAATGTAGAGCTGGCATGAGGATATTTTCCAACATTCAAATTCAGTTCATTTAGTTAACTAGTCACAGTTACAAATGGAACGAGTAGGTCAGTTGATAAGTAGGGTAATATCACAGTATTCTTAGGGCCTTTAAAGATCTTTTAAACCTTTAGTGTTTAAGAGAAAGGTAAAGAGGAAAGGAGGGAAGTATTCTTACTGACCTCTTCAATATGTTCTTTATTTAGACACTGGGGAGGTAAATTCTTCCATCAAGCATTCCCAGACATTTTTCCTTCATACCACATACTCATCAGTAGGACACAGAGAGTCCCTACCCCTGACTCCTTCTCCTCTTCTCTTTGGCCCAAGGTCTCATCAGTGTTTCTGCCAATCTGTTCTATGCCAAGGCCTCACTTATTCTTTCTAGCCTGTAACTAGTAAATTTGTCCATCTACTTTTGCCCTTGGTGAAGCCAAGGGTTCTGGACTTTAGGTTCTGTGTACAGGATGAGGGATTGTAGGAAATAGCCCCTTCTTGCCCAGTCTCAGCATGAAGCGTTCACAGGACAAAGCAATCACCTGCTCATGTTGGTTTCTACACATAATTAACTCAGATGCTCTTATATGCAAATGGTCTTAATTTTTCCTTTTTTGTTACCAAAGCCTTGCTTTCTATATATTAGTTCATTTTTTATTGCTAAAACAAATACCTGATTCTGCGTCATTTGTAAATAAAAGAGGCTTATTTAGCTTACAGTTTTGGAGGTTCAAGAGTATGGCACTTGCATATGCTCAGCTCTAGTGAGGATCCTTGTAACTTCATCTCATGGTAGTGTTAACAGGTGGGAGCATGTGTGATGGAGAGATCATGTGGTAAGACAGGACACATAAAATGAGTCTGACACATAAAATGAGGCTTGGAGATGCCCTAACAAATAGCCCCAGCAAATATGGGATGAGTCATTATTTAAACTCTCATCTGTTTGACTCCAGAACTCATGGAGTTTTGGCACCAGTATTGTGAGGAAACTAACTTATATGGAGGAAAGTAATGTATATGGAGCATTTTCTAAATGCCAGTTCAGTTAGGTGTGTCACATAGGTTGCCTCATCCAATTCTCCTAACAACTCTATGATGGAGATATAAACTCAAAAGCAATGCTTTGCAAACAACTCCACCAAAATATTCATGCTTTCATCCCTGTGCCAGATAAGTAGCCATGAACAGATGCTACAAACAAGAAGTGTTTGGGTGGCTTCATGTGTCATCTTAGAATTCAATTTAAAATTTAAGTGTGGCTGCAATAGGATGTTTAATTTTTAAAATTAATATTCTTTCCCCTTAAATCTTTGAGTGAATTGACATTCCAGAGAGATAGTCCCTGTTTATGTTGTGACTTCCCTCATCTCGCCTCTGATGCATCAGAAAGTGGAAATTTAGGAGTCATCAACACTAAGTTTATAAATGCACCCTATGTTGGTCTACTTCAGCAAATAGGATATAAATTGAACGGAAGAGAAAACTTACCTGGCGTGTTTACCATATCATGTCCCCAGAACTTAAAACAGAACATGGAACACAGTGGGTACTCAATAAATAATACTTATTGAATGATAATAGAAGTAATCACTAGAAAGTGGGCTATCAATAGTTGAATCACTTTCTTAGCCCCATATTCCATCTAAGAAACTGAGGAAAATTCTGTATAACTGCATGCTATGCAGGCATTGTATGTACTAGAATGGAAAGATAGTATTTAAGTTTGCCCAAATGAGGGATATAGCCCCTCTCTTGGAAAGATTCAGTTTTGATTCTTGTTTTACCTCAATGAAAAGGATATTGTGTCTTGAAGACACAAGACACAGTAGATGGACCAAAATGCAGTATTTTCCATTGGTTCCCTGTCAAATGCCTCACTGAATAATACAGACATTGCCTGTACTGTTCCCATCTCTCAGCCACAGATGAGATTCTTCAACCACAAAACAGTAGCCTGGCCACTTCCTCAAATCCCTGAATGGCCAATACAGCTATGTTTTCCAACAAGGTAGATCATGGAAGGTAGAGATATTTTATTTCCTTTAATTACCTTCTCTAGAGCAGATGTTGTGAACAAATAACAATAAATCGTCACAAATCTTTTTTTTGCCTAATTTTGATTATAAAGGGTAAGTTTCTTTTAGTTTTTTTTATAAACTTTTAAAAATAAAACATGATTTCTAAGTAAAGATACTTCAAGAATATTTTAAAATGTTACTTAGTTTTGTCACTTAAAGAAACTATGTGGCCTTTCTCTGGAAAAGGGGCACCAAAATTTTGATGTAACATACTTAATAATAATAGACATTGGCCACAGTGTGTTTCTGTTATAGTTTGGATCTGGAATGTCCCCCAAAGGGTCGTGTGTTCAAGGTTTGGTCTCTAACATAACAATGTTCAGAAGTACAGCTTTTGGGAAGTGACTGGCTCTAGTGGAAGACTCTAACTTTATCAATAGATGAATCCTTTGATAGAGTCATAGCTAAATTGACTATTGAAAGGTGGCAGAAACTGTAGGAGGTAGAACCTAGTTGGAGGGAGTAGGTCCCTGTGGGCATGACCTTGGAGGACTCTCGCTTGTCCCCAGTCTCTTCCTCTCTGCTTCCTGGCTGACATGAGGTGAGCAAGCTTGCTCTGTAACATCCTCCCTACCATAATGTTTTGCCTCACCACAGGCTCATAGTCAATGCAGCCAAGTGACCACAGACTGAAACCTTGAGCCAAAATAAATCTTTCCTCCCTTGAATTGTTTATGTCAGTATTGTTACTATTTTGTCATAGTAACGCAAAGCTGACTAACATAGTTTCCCACAAAGAACAATTGTTTCCTGGGCTTGTCATTGAAGACATTTTTTAAAGACTTTCCCATAAAAATAATGCATTGTACTTTTTAAAAGCAGGTAGCAAGATATTTGTATAATTATATTTTGAATAATATATATGTATGTATAGGCACAAAAATTATTCTGGAATGATTCACCCAAGAATAATGTATTAAAATTATGTGTAAAAGTTTTTATCTTTTTGTTTATCTGAATATTCTAATCTTATACCACAAAAATATATTTATTTTGTAATAAGATGAAATGTTTCAGCTGCAAAATTCAAAAGAGGTACAGTTTCTGAGAGTTTAGAACTTACATTCTATGCCTCCAGAATAAGATAAGAAACTTAACTTTCTTTGTTTTGGACACTTTGTCTTGTTTCTTTTATTTAATCCTCACTGTGATCCTGCAAAGTGGGTAGCATTATTCCCATTTTACAGATGTAGAAACTTGAGGCTCAGGGAGATTACTAAGTAGTCTAAATTATATACCTAGTACAAAATAGCTGGGATTAGACCAGATTCATCTGATCCCATGGTCTACACTCCTTCCACTTGACTAGACAGCTTCCAGCCCTGAGTGACAGAAAGAATAGGAGCCCTGGTTTTACTCATCACCCTCCATGGTGCCTTGCACACAATTAGCCTGCAATACAGGTTGCACCTAAAAGAATCGAAGTCAAGTTGCTTTCTTATAAATCAGGGAAGGAGTGCCATGTCAGGCACTCACACACTCCACTCTCTCTCTTTATTCATCCTGAGTCAAAGCCAGTGGCTCTGAGCTTCTTTAACAACTGCAGTGCAAAGAGCTGCATCTTTTAAGACTAACTGTGGGTTGCAATCTCTATGCTTGTGGTAAAAGTCATTATGAGGGTGACTGAGAACCCTTTGGTAATTCTTAAGGGAAGCATCTCTACAACATGATCAGACGACAATTGGCCTCTTATTTCAACAACTGGCCAAGCATCACAGTTTGCTTCAATTGCCCTTTGTTTTCCCTGTCCTGTTAGGTATTTTGTTAAACATTAGTAGGACTTTGATTCCTCTTCACACCAAGGAACTTCAGGTAATTTATTTACAATCTCTCCCTGCTGTCACATTTCTGAGAAGAACACAATTGTTAGACATTGTTTTTGCATCATTAAAAGGGACACAGTGTGAAATTCCATACTGCACCTTATAAAACAAGTTGGGCAGAGTGACAAATGGTGAGTGATTGGTAAGAAGCCAACATTACCTGAAAAGAAGTAAGTTGAACAGATGTGGATGTGCACTGACATTTAGGGTGTAGAGGAAAGAGTATGTGGGAGGTGTGGTAATGGAGGGAAAGTACCCCCACTAACAACAACAAGGACTCTGTGATGCTCTTACAAGGGGCCAGACCCTGAACTGCACTTTGATATGTGATTCATTCTCAGTCTCCTGTTTATCAACAAACATTGGATCAGTTTTGTGGAGCTCTGAAAATTATACAATTTGAGGGGTGGGGGAAGTTTTTAGACTACAAAATTACAAATCCATGATGCCTAAGGCTCTCCTGTGAAAGACACGTGTATATGAGGTGTCTTGAGGTTTAAGCTCTCCGAGGTTCTTAGCAAATCCACAAACCCTCTGAAGCATGTATGATCCATCCTACATATAAGGAAGCTCAACAAGGTTAAGTAACTCATCTAGTCAATGAACAAAGATGCTAAGCAGTCTTCCAAAATCCTTCAAGACCCTTCCAAAGTCCCCAAATAGGCAAACTCTCATTTGTTATGACAAATTCTGTTGAAGCAGCATCACAGACAGCTTGATGTGGTTCTGTGAGTCTCCTAGAAGAGCCCAGACCCTGTCCAAGCTTGCAGAGTTTGCAGGTGTGGAATCCTGCCAGAACCTCTGCAGGAATCTATATCTTTCAGCTTCACAGAGCCTATGTGAAAAGCCATTGTTGAGGGAGAAAGACAGGTTTTAATGATCCTTTTTAAGATCACTGTGAATATTGTCAGAATCAAAATAGACTCATTTTTGTCAAACTCTCTCAACAACAAAATGATAACAAATAAGCCCAGGAGGTCATGAAGAAAGGGATCTCATGAACAGATGCCTGATAACAAGAACTAGCACAAAAGACTATTAGAACCGCAGCCTTGCACAAGAGCTGCCATGACCTTACACACACACACATACACACACACACACACACCAAACTTTTGCAAAGAAGTCTGTCCCTCACCTGCCTGTTTAACTTTGGAATGACACCATCTTTATTATTGATCCTTATAGCCAAGCATAATTGATTCCAAGCAACTCAGGAAACCATCCTTATTTAAACATTTCCCCTTGTCTCAACATCTTTGAGCACACAGGTTTCTTTGACATTACAATGCTCCCTGCTTATTCCCAAATAAATACCATTATTTTTGGACT
Source organism: Geosciurus inauris (assembly GCA_004024805.1). Classification (NCBI taxonomy): domain Eukaryota; kingdom Metazoa; phylum Chordata; class Mammalia; order Rodentia; family Sciuridae; genus Geosciurus; species Geosciurus inauris. The sequence goes on from PVHX01018164.1 coordinate 7,489, forward strand.
CTGTTTGTTTTTTAGTTTGATAAGATGCCAACTCCCTCACACTTACATGTTTGCATGTGTGAAAGCCAAAAGACATTTCTGCAGGCCTCCAGTGAAACAGCATGACAGCTGCCTGAGAGCAGAATGATATGCAGTGTGCTAAGTTGAGGAAACAGGGATTCGTTCCCCTGCCATCTGGGTGCTGCAGGAATAGCTGGGATAAAGGAAGGCTCAGAGGACATGAGGCAATGCACAGGAGGTGTCCAATACAGAACTTGAAAGCTATACAATGGCCTTAGTCCCTGAATCAGAGTTCAGTATCAAATGATCTTCTGGGACCTGGAATATCGTGGCTTCTCAAGCTTGTATGCAGTTTACCAGGCTGCCTTTTCATGAATGTGCCCATGAAAATATCAGTGGACTCTTAGATGGCTTTCCTTCCTTCTGTTCTCCCACTCCCCACCCCTCCTTTTCTTCTTCCATCACTTCTTTCTTTCCTCCTTCAACAAATATTTAGCAAGTACCTACAATATGTCAGAGACTACATTAGGTGCTTAAGATATAAAAATACCTAAATAAAATCCTTGCCTATAAAAATAAATAACATGATCCTTGCATGTCTAGGCATGTTGAGGAGGGACCAGGTAGAAAATGAACAGTTGTAAAAATAATACAGTTTGGTAAAGAGAGTAGGCAGGTAGGGAGAAGGAAGAAGATATGGTTCACCTAAGAAAGTAACATACAAGCTGAATCTCTTAAAGATTGCAATAAAAATAATAGCAGATAACTTGGATGGGATGCCAGGTAATGTTCTAAGGTCTTCATAGTACTGTTACATGCTGCATAACTTTTTAGTCAACAATGAACCACATATGTGACCATGGCCCCATAAGATTATAATGGAGCTGAAATTTTTCTATTTCCCTAGTGATACTGTGGCTGTGATAATGCCATAGTGCAACACACTGCTCATGTGTTTATGATGATGCTGGTATAAACCAACACAGCACTGCCAATTGTGTAAGATCATACCACATATAATTATGTACAGTACATAACACTTGATATAAAGGACTGTTACTGCTTTATGTATCTACTATGTTATATTTTTATTTTTGTTTTAGAATGTACTTCTTCCACTTATTGAAAAAAAAAGTTCACTTGAAGCTGGGTGTGGTGGTACACACCTGTGATTCCAGTGGCTTGGGAAGCTCAGGCAGGAGGATCATAAGTTCAAAGCCAGCATCAGCAAAAGCGATATGCTAAGCAACCCAGTGAGAACCTGTCTCTAAATAAAATATAAAACAGGGCTGGAGATGTGGCTCAGTGGTCAAGTGCCCCTGAGTTCAATCCCCAGTAACCCCCCCCCCAAAAGTCTACTTGACACAGTGTGCCATGTTAGGCTGGAAGAGGCCTTGTACCTCTTATGTTTACTGCATCTCTTAAATACATCAAAAAGCATATCAAGTAGGGGCTGGGATTGTGGCTCAGTGGTAGAGCACTTGCCTTGCATGCGTGAGGCACTGGGTTCGATCCTCAGCACCACATACAAATAAATAAAGATATTATGTCCATCTACAACTAAAAAAAAATGTTTAAAAAAAAGCATATCAAGTAATTGATGTAAACAATTCAGGTTTGTGTAACTATACTCTATAATGTTCACATAATGGCAAAATTGCCTCATTCATTTCTCAGAAGCATCCTGTCATTTTTGGAGCACAACACTATACTAGTGCAATGAGTCCATATAACAACCCAATGGAGGACATTCCATCCTTATCCCCTATTTAGAAATGACAATGCTTTACCATGGAAAAATAAGAAGGTTTGCCAAAGTTTAAGGCACTATGATCCAGACTGCTAGCTATGCACTTACAAAAGCTTTTTTCCTTTATTTCCTGAGCACATAGCTAGACATTTTCTAGATTCCCTTGTAATTAAGTTGAGCCAAGTAACTCCACTTAAGTGAATTCTAGATAATGGGTTATGAGCAGAAGTGACATGCACCACTTCCAGACCTGTTCCCTAAAAACTCCCCACGTTTAGGGTCTGGGATTGTGGCTCAGTGGTAGAGCGCCTGCCTCGCATGCGTGAGGCACTGGGTTCAATCCTCAGCACCACATAAAAATAAATAAAATAAAGATATCATGTCCATCTACAACTAAAAAAAAAAAAAAAAAAAAAAACAACTCCCCACGTTTATCCTCCAAATACCTCCAACACCACTTTCTGGATATCTGGAAAGGATAACCTTGGAGCACATGTTGGAAATGATTTCCTCTCCATTAGATTGAGTCCCTAGTCAGAGCACAGCTTGTGACACTGATTATTCACCTGTCTAGCACTGATATTTGAGCAAAAAATAAACTTGTTATGTGTGAAACATTATAGACCTTTGGGTTTTTTAAGTTATAGCAATAACTTTGCCTATTTTATAAATTATATATATTTGTGAGGCTGTTACTGGGGTGCTCTACCACTGACTTAGACCCCCCCCATACACATTCCTTTTTATTTTTTAAATTTTGAGAAAGGGCCTTGCTAAAATGTCAATTCTGGCCTCAAACTTGTGATCATCCTGTCTCAGCCTCTTAAATTGTGGGATTACAAGAGTGCACTGTAATTCTTTTTTCCATATCTTATTGGTACACTATAATTATATATAACAAACGGATTCCTGTTACATATTCTTACATGCACAAAATATAGCAATACAATTTGTTCAATATCATTCCCTAGTATTTCCCCTTGCCCTGCCCCTGTTCCTTTCCTCTATTCCCTTTAATTTTCATGAAATACATCCTTACTTTTTTTTCTTTTCCTTTTTCCTCTCTAGCTTCCACACAGAAAACATTTGACCCTTTACTTTCTGAGTTTGACTTATTTTGCTTAACATAATGTTCTCAAGTTCCATTCATTTTTCTGCAAATGAAATACTTTCATTCTTTTTTATGGCTAAATAAAACTCCATTAGTTACATATACCATGTTTTCTTTTTCCATTAATCTATTGATGGACACCTAGACTGGTTCCATAGTTTGGCTATTGTGAGTTGTACTGCTATAAACATGAGTATGCATGTATCACTATAGTATGCTGATTTTAAATTCTTTAATATCAAGGTGTAATAGAGCTAAGTCAAATGGTGGTTTCATTCCTAGTCTTTTGAGGAACTTCTATATGGATTTCCATAGTGGCTGTATTAATCCACATTCCTACCAAAAATGTAAAATTGTTCCTTTCCCCCTACATTTTCTCCAGCATTTATTATTATTATTATTATTATTATTGACATCTCAGTGTAGTTTTGATTTATATTTTCCTAATTGCTAAAGAAATTGAACATATTTTTCATATATTTGTTAGTCATTTGTATTTCTTCTTTTGAGAAATGTCTGCTTATTCCATTTGACCATTTATTAATTGGTTTGTTGGTTCTTTTTTGGTGGCACCTTTTTGAGTTTTTTGTGTATTCTGGATATTTTGATGCCATCTCACCTATTGATTCTTGGTTTTATTTTCTGAGCTTTAGGAGTCTTATTGTGGAAATTGTTGTCTGTGAATATGTTGGTATGTTAACCATACATTATCTCCTAGAAATTGCAAAGTTTCTGGTATAAATCCTTAGTCTTGGATCCCTTTTGTGTTGTTTTTTGTGCAGAGTGAGAGATAGGGATATAGTGTCATTATTCTACGTACATATAACCATTTATTTTTCCCAGTACCATTTGTTTAAAAGGCTATCTTTTCTCCAACATGTTTTACCACATTTTTCAAGGATCAGATAACTGTATCTGTGTGGGTTTGCCTCTGCACCTTCTATGAATGTATAATGTATAAAGCGTCAATTATAATTAGTATAGGTACATAGGAAGAAGTGGCAGAAAATTAAGGTAAAAATGTAAACAAAGGGTATCATATGCCATATTAAAAAGTTTATGTTGAGATCAAAGATGGTGGATTAGAGAAAGCCTGCACTTACCAGTTGTTCCAAGGCTCAGAATCCAGGCAGCAGAAGTACTGTTTCTCATAAAGGAGGGTGATAGAGGGAATTCACTGCAATTCAATATCAAATGGTCACAGCATCATAAAGACCGAGAAATTTGGGAGTTCTGAACACAGGCCAAGAAAAAATACACTGAAGCCAAGCTTGTGGCAGTAGTAGAGGGGAGGAGTGACACAGGTAGAAAGAGAAAGAAACACAGCAGACAAATTTTGCACAATTGGCTGGGCTTCTGGCTCAGTGGTAGAACACTGGCCTAGCATGTATGAGGCACTGGGTTCGATTCTCAGCCCTGCATATAAGTAAATAAATAAAAGAAAAAGAAAAAATTACACAGACCAGTCAGAATGGCAGTTATCAAGAATACAAGCAAAAGTAAGTGTTGGTGAGGATGTGGGGAAAAAGGCACACACATTCATTGCTGACGGGACTGCAAATTAGTGCAACCAGTCTTGAAAGCAGTGTGGAGATTCCTTAGAAAACTTAGAATAGAAGTACCATTTGACTCAGCTATCCCCAAAGGACTACACCCAAAGGACTTAAAATCAGCATGCTACAGTGACGCAGCCACATCAATGTTTACAGTAGCTCAATTAACAATAACTAAACTATGTAACCAACCTTGGTGCCCTTCAACAGATGAATGGATAAAGAAACTATGGTATATATATACAATGGAATATTGTTCAGTCTTAAAGAAGAATGAAATTATGGCATTTTCCAGTAAATGGATAGAACAAGAATATTATGCTAAGTGAAATAAGCCAATCCAAAAAAACCAAAAGCCAAATGTTTTCTCTGATAAGTGGATGCTGATTCAAAAGGGGGAAGGGAGGGGCTGGGGCTGTAGCTCAGTGGTAAAGCGCTTGCCTCGCACATATGAGGTACTGGGTTCAATCCTCAGCACCACATAAAAATAAATAAATATTGTGTCCAAAATGGGGAGGGGACAAGGGAAGAATGGAGGAATTTTGGATTGGGCAGAGGGGAGTGAGGGGAAAGGAGGGGGAAAAGGGGTGAGAAAGATGGTGAGATAAGACATTATTACCCTATGTATGTGTATGAATGATGTGATTCTGCAGTGTGTACAACCAGAGAAGTTTGTGTACAATGAGTTTAAATGCATTCTGCTGTCATATATAACTAATTACAACAAATTAAAAAATTTTTTAAATTTTTTTTTAAAAATTAGAACCTCCCCCCGCAAAAAGACCTGTAAAACAGAAAAGCAGTCTGAATTTATTTGAACCAAAAACTACATAGCAATCAGGTGTCTGAAAAGAGCTCCATGGTTCTCAATTGACAAGCAGAGAGCTGAGGGAAGAGCCATCTTGAAGAGGCCATGCTGCAGCTTGCTGCTGCATGAGCCTGGAAGACCATAGCAAATATTGCAATTCTGTCCTAGCAGTATCTATTGTGTGGCCTAGGTATACCCAGTGGAGCCCAGTTGAAACAGAAACCGGGAGGATTGTGCCCACAGGGAATCAAGTTAGGGACACGGAGGGCAGTGTCGCTTGCTTTCCCTTCAAGTCTGGCAGCCCATGTGAACTGAAGAGGGTTCAGAAACTGAACAGGTGGGCATGACTGAACTTGGGAACTGAGCCTGGTAAGACCAAATGCATGTATGGTGGAGTGTGCAAGACCTTTAGAAGGTTGGTTATTCGGCCCTATGAATGGAGTTCTTGGGAGGCCCCTGAGATCCAAGTGCCCAGCAGAGATTGGCATTTGCCCCTGTTCCAGGAGATGTCACCCAACAAAGTTTCCAAGATTTGATCAAAGTTAAATACTAGCTTCCAGAACTTCCCATTTAGAACTCTACATCAGGCCCCACCCTGCAAGTGCATGGATCTAGTAGATCTGGACAAAACTCCAGTTGACAGTACTTCCTGTTCTGTCCTACCTTGCGCTGGGCAGAAAGAAAGCTGGGAGCTATTTCCACCAGCTGCAATTCCAGGCCACTCCAGCTGGTGCTTAGTGAGAAACACAAAAAGAGGAAGGGTTTAACAACCCCCATCCCTTCCTCTCTCTATGTAGCTCTCTCTCTAAGGGGTATATATCCCAAAAAGAAATGGAAAGAAGGAGAATCTGGCATAGGCAGTGAATATCTTTGTCACCAGTTTTGACCACTGCAGTGGAGACAATCCTTTCATTTTGCATCAAGGATTTTTTTTTCTCCTTGTTCCCCCTATTCTTGCTGTGCAGATTGGATCATAAATATACGTATATATGCATATTTGTTTTTTTCCTTTTTATCAGTTTTTTCATCCATTCATGTTACTGTATTTTGTCTAAGGTTTTTTGTTAGTTTTTGTTTTTCTTGTTACTCTTTCTCTCCTTCCTTTTCCCTCTAATAGCCAAATTTTCTTGTTTTCTATTTATTTTCTTCCTTTTATTTATTTATTCTCCTACTTTATAGTTGTCACTTGCTACCACTCATTTGCTTTTTCTTTGTTCATGTTTTGAATATTCAAAACTTACTTTTGCCTACCTACCTCATTTTCTTTTCTCTTAATGAACTGTAATTTTACCACCTTTTAGAACTATTTAGTATATGATTCTTGCCCCCACCATTCATGTGATTGTGGTTGTTAATACTATGGATGGCATAGTTGGCACCTGCTGTTTACTTTAATGCTAGATCTAGTTCATGGCTGTTTATTGTTGTTTCTATTATTAATTGTTGACCCTGAATTCCTCTTTTTGTGGCAAATAAATGTCATAATAGGCATTGGATATTTATTTTAATACTGTGTATTATTCACTGTTTTGGGGGCTGTTGTTTGTTTCCTCCTTTTCTGAAAGGCGTTGGGAATATAGTAGGATACTGCAAGTTCACAGGGTAGAGACTCTACGCTGAGCTATACCTATAGTCCAGACAAGAGACAGCACACCTTAATGCATATACAAACTAACCCCGCTTATATTTCAACAATATTTTAACAAATAGAGGAAATAAAAACCCCAAATTGACAACCAGAGCCCAAATAGGTGCAATTGGGGGGTCCTCAGGTCCCATACTTGGACATCTGCTCCTACAGAAAAACAGAGAGAAGTTCAAACATAGTGAATTAGAGGAATCCACCACAGTGCTGCCTCAGCTCTCTAAGAGTAAATTAAATCATCAGTTCTGCAGCAGCAAACTGAAAGGCTTTGGAGGTTGAAATTAACACTTGGACTGCACCTTAGCCTATGTGTTGAAGCTAAAATATACTGACAGCATGACACTACAAAAGAGGTGACTACTCACCAAAGGATCCCCTCATGTTTTAGTCAGCTTTTTTTCACTGCTTCAACTAAAAGACCAAACCAGAACAACTGTAGAGTAGGAAAAGTTTATTGGGGCTCGTGATTTCAGAAGTCTCAATCCATAGGCAGCTGGCTTTATCACAGCAGAAGAGTGTGGTGGAGGGAAGAAGCTCAGATGATCAGAGAGTAGAGTAAGACTCCGCTTGCCAAATGCAAAATATATACCCCAAAGCCATGCCCCCAATCACCCACCTCTCCAACCACACCTACCTGCCTTTAGTTACCACTCAGTTAATCCCTTCAAGGGATTATTCACTGATTGGGTTAAGGTTCTCATAAACCAATTATTTCACCTCTGAGCCTTCTTGCACTGTCTCACACATGAGCTTTTTGGGTACATCTCACATACAAACCAAAACATTCTGCCCCTGGCCCCCAAAAGCTCATGACCATCTCACAATGCAAAATACATTTAGCCCATTTCCAAGAGTCCCCATAGTCTCAACAGTTGCAAGATTTCCTAAAACTTTAAGTCTAAAGTTTTCTCTGAGGCTCAAGGCAATCTCACATTGTGAGCTCTTATAAAATTAAAAGCAATTTACAAGTACCCAGTATATAAAAGTACAGAGTAAACATTTCCATTTAGAAAATGGGCATAGAAAGTAGGGATAGGACCAAAGCAAGCCTGAAATCCAGCTGGGCAAACAAGTCCTGTATCTCTATGTTCAGCATCTGGAGCACATGGCATGGTGATGGTCTGTCCAAAGGGCTTGTGTAGCTCTGCCCTTGTGACCTTGTTGGCTGAAGCCCAAGTGGTCTTTCTGTTGGTTTGTCTCAGCTTGATTCTTGCAGACTTCCTCAGTGGACATTCCATCTCTTAATCTTGGAGGTCTTCACTGCAACTTTGGCTTCCTCTTCATATCTGCACACTTTGCCCTCTCAGGGATTGCCCACAGAGCCTTCAACCCTGAAGCACTTTGCCTTCCCTCCCAGGCCTTTCTCTGAAATCTTGGTGGAAGCCTTCATGACTCCCTAACTCCAGCTTCCTGCATTCCTGCAGAACCAGCACCGTGTGGTTGACACCAAGGTCTGCCACCATCTTGAGCAGTAGCTAAGCTGCCGGGGACCCTGATTGCAGCAGCTTCTGAGTGCCTGGGTAGCTGAGCCTATTAAAAAAACTTCCTAGGCCCCCTTATGCAAGAAGGGTGCTCCACTCCTCTTTCCTCAAGAGAATTTTTACTTTTACTTCCTTGAGTCTGAGATGAGTATGATCTTACCAATTCTTTTTTTTTTTTTTTTTTAAGATTTTTTTTTTTTTAGTTGTTGATGGACACAATGTCTTTATTTTATTGCTTTGTATGTGGTGCTGAGGATCGAACCCAGGGCCTCACGCATGCGAGGCAAGCGCTCTACCGCTGAGCCACAATCCTAGCCCCCTTACCAATTCTTAAGATGCTCTCAAGCCATTTTTCTTATCATCTCTGGGCAAAGTCTTTAGCATTTCTTCAGTGGCAGTAACAATGGCAAACTCCTTAGCCCCAGTTTTACTCCCACCTTTCAAGTTCAAGTTTTTAAAATCTTTCTGCTCTGCTTTCTGCTCCTGATTATTACAATAAATTTAGCTAAAAGCTGCCAGCAATATTCATGCCATTGCCTAAATGCTATGTTGTCTAGAAATTTCTTTTGCCAGATTAAGAAATCCATCACCTTCAAAATCAGCTCACAGAAACCTCAGGACATGGACAAAATGCAGACAACTTCTCAGCCAGAACATAACATGATTGCCCCTAGTCCAATTACCAACAGTGTCCTCCTTTTCCTCTAAACCCTCTTGAGCCCTGTCTTCACTGTCCATGACCTATTAGCATCGGGTCTTCTGAGCTCCCACCAGAATTGCTCATTAAGCTCTGCTTACAATAACCTAAAGCATTTCTAGCTTGCACTGCTAACATCTTACAATTCCAAAAAGCTCCAAATGCTTATGAACCACATGGTCAGGTTAGTCACAGGAATGACCCCAATTCTTGGTACCAATTTTTGTATTATTCAGGGTTCACTAGAGGAACAGAACCAACAGGAGGTATGATTATAAAAAGGGGATTTATTAGATTGGCTTACATAACTAGCAGCTGGATAGTCCACAATGGTCGTCTGCAGGGTGGACAGCTGGAGAAACCAATAGCTGCACAGTCCAAGAGGCTGAAGCCTCAGAACAAGAGGGATAAACAATGTTACCCCAGTCTGAGACTGAAGGCTTCTAGATACTCCCTGGAGAATCACTGGCAGAGTCCACTTTGGAAGAGTGAAGAAGCAAGAGTATGATAGCTTCAGACAATCACAGCAGCAATCAAGAACCCATTCAAGAAGAACAGAGCTTCCATCTGCTGCTGCTTTCTTGTTCTTTCAACTTTTATTGCATCCAAGCCTTCAATTTATGTAATGGTGCTGCCCATGTTTAGGGAAGGTCTCCACATCAATTCACTACCCTATATGTCCATCTTTCCTAGACACACCTTTGGAAATAAAAACTTTCCAAGTAAGAATAAACTAAAAGAATTCATTAACACACCCGGAAGCCTCTTAATGTTTGGCATCTCTTAATCCATTCAAGTTGACAATTCAAATTAACCTTTATTTCTCATAAAAGAGGAATAAGAATCTACCTCAACAGATATGCAAAGCTAAGACCTCTGTGAACAATAGGAAACAGGCAAACAAGTCTCTCCCCCCACCCCAAATTTACAATCGCCCAATAAAGGAACCAACAAATACTGAAGGGATTAAAATTCCAGAGAAAGACAACAAAAATTATTATTATAACAATTAATGACCTAAAACAAGATCTAAGGCACAAATTAAGAGAGAAAATACAAGAGATGAAATATCATTTCAATAAAAAAATGGAGATTCTGAGAAGAAATTGATCCGAATTAATGGAAACAAAAGACACAATAAAACACTCAAATAAAGCACTCAGGAGAGAGGATCACTAATAAATTAGATTACCTAGAAAACAGAATGTTAGGCCTTGAAGACTTAGACACACAATAAGCAGGTTTTTAAAAAAAAAAAAAAAAAAAAGAACATAGAATATATAGAATATAAAAGAACTCTGATGTGGTAACTCTTAGCTTAAGAAATTCCATTTTGTCTGAGCTGTCAGCCACTTTAAATTCAGCCCACATACTAGGAAGACCCCAACATCAACATACTTTATCTTTGCCAAGAGTCGCAGTCATCTTGACCTAAGTTTCAGTCAGGGAAATGACTTTGGATGAAACATAGGTTGGCTTAGCTAACTGCAATCTCTGCTTCTGTACTGTTGGCTTGCTTGCGTTGGCTAAAAGAGATAACGTCATAGTGCCTGACTCACAGTTTTCTTTTGCTATATAATCTGTAACCTAAACCAAGTCATGGGCTGCAGTTTTGAATTGGCTTTGAATTGGCTTTGCAGTCCCGCTAGCTGAAAAATAAACCTTTAACGAATATATCTATGAGTTTGTTGATTCTCACTGCTCGGATATAACATTTGGGTGCTGATTTTAGCTGACTGGATATAACACTGAGACAACATTAGGAGACCAATCTTATAAGTCATTGGAATTGAAGAAGATACAGAGATAGAGGCTAATAGCATTAAGAACCTCTTTAGCGAATAATAGCAAAAAATTTCCAAACCTTAGCAATGAAATGGATGTTTACACATAAGATAAAAAGGGGATATAATATATAAAGATATAAAGCTCCAAAAGACAAGATCAAAAAAGAACCTCTCCAAGGGACATCATAATCGAAATGCCTATTATAGAGAATAAGGATAGAATATTAGTCACAAGGGGAAAATGTCAGGTCACATTTGGAGGTAAAACAATAAGCAAGCCTTATTTCTCAGCTCAGACTCTAAAATACAGGAGGGCTTTTTTTTATTAATTTATTTAAATACATTTCAAGTCATAGTACATATATAGAGCTCAATTTTTCCATTTCTCTGGTTGCAAACCAGATAGAGTCACACCATTTGTGTCTTCATACATGCACCAAGGGTAGTGATGACAATCTCAATCAACCATCTTTACTATACCCATTCCCCTTTCCCTCCCCCCACCTTCCATCTGCCGCATCCAGAGTTCCTCCATTTCTCCTATGTTCCCCATTCCCACCCCGCTTATGTATCAGCATCCACTAATCAGAGAGAACATTCGGCATTTGTTTTTTTGGGATTGGCTTACTTCACTTAGCATAATGTTCTCCAATTCCATCCATTTGCCTGCAAAGGCCATAATTTTATTCTCTTTTATTGCTGAATAATATTCCATTGTGTATATGTACCACAGTTTCTTTATCCATTCATCTATTGAAGGGCATCTAGGTTGCTTTCACAGTCCTGCAATTGTGAATTGTGCTGCTGTAAACATTGAAGTGGCTGCTTTACTGTCGTGTGCTGTTTTTAAGTCTTTAGGGTATAGGCCAAGGAGTGGAGGGCTTTGAATGAGATAATCCAAGGTCTGAAAGGAAACAATTGCCAATCAAGATTGCTAAATCCAGCAAAGCTAACATTTAGAAATGAGGAAGAAATAAAAACGTTCCAAAGTAAGGATAAACTAAAAGAATTCATGACCACTAAGCCAGAAAATACTTACAGAAATACTTCACACAGAAGACCCCCAAAACAAACCCAGAGCTTCTGAGTAGATAAAGTTCACTAGAAGAGTAGTTAGACAAATGAAAATTAAGACCAAATTAAAAATATAAAACAAATCAAAATGGTGGGAAATAATTAACATTTCCTCATAACACTAAATGTAAATGGTCTCAACTTTCCAGTTTAAAAAGTGGTGCATGCCTGTAACCCAAGTGACTCAAAAAGCCAAGGCAGAAAGATTTCAAGTTCCAGGTTAGCCTCAGAAACTTAGCAAGACCCTGTCTCAAAATAAAAAATAAAAAGGGTTAGGGATGTAGTTGCATGGTAAAGCACCCCTGGGTTCAGTCCCTAGTACCAAAAAAAAAAAAAAAAACCAATTAAAAACAACAAACAGACTGACAGGGTCAATTAAAAAACAATACCCAACTATACACTGTTTGTTAGAGACATATTGTACAGACAAAGATATCCATAAGCTGAAAGTTAAAAGATGGAAAAAGATACTCCATGCAAATGGAATCCAAAAACAAGCTATTAATTAGCTATTCTCATACCTGACAAAGCATGTTTCAAGCAAAAATTAATCAGAGCAGAAAAGGAAGTTCACTACCTACTGGTAAAGGGAACAATTCAACAAGAAGACATAATGAAGTTGGTATAGTGGCATATGCCTGGAATCCCAGCAACTGCTTGTTTATCTTTTCAAAGAATTAACTCTTTGTGGCATTAATGCTTTGTACTTTTTTATTCTCTATTTCATTAATTTTGGCTCTAGTCTGAATTATTTCCTGTTTTATGCTGGTTTTAGAGTTAATTTGTTCCTACTTTTCTAGAGCCATGAATATAATCTTAGATTGTTTATTAGGTTTTTTATGTTTTTTCTTTTTAAAGTAGAAACTTAGTGCTACAAACTTCCCTTTTAGAACTGTCTTAATAGTGTTTCAGGGATTTTGGTATGTTGTACCACTACTCTCATCTGACTCTAGGAAATATTTTTCTATGATCCATTCCTTATTCAAAAGAGAAATGTTCAATCTCCATGTGTTTATGTGGTTTCCATAATATTTCTTGCTATTGATTTCTAATTTTATCCTATTATGATCTTATAAGATGCAAAGGATTATATGGATATTTTTTGCATTTGCTAACACTTTCTTTGTGACCCAAAATATGGTCTACTGGCTGTGGGAATGGCAAGTAGGGACTCAATGATGTGGACTTCTAGGTCCATGGGGAAAGGGACTAAAATAAGACATAGACACAGAATCTATAACTATAGGAGCAACTCCTTCTTCTAGTAAACTTACTAACTCAGGGACATTAATCTCCAAAAAAGAATATGACATTTCATTGTGGTTTCCAACAACTCCACCATTATCATGCTTTTTGCATTAATCAGATTTTCATCACTGTGACCAAAATACCTAAAAAGAACAACTTAAGGGAGGAAATATTTATTTTTGATCATGGTTTCAGAGCCATGGTCATCCAGCTCCATTGTTCTGGGTCTGAGGTGAAGTAGAACATCATGGTGGAAAGGTGTGAAAGAGGAAAGCTGATGAGCTTACGGTAACTGAGGAGGAAGAAGAAGGAAGGAGAGGGGAGGCAGAAAGGGCCAGGGCTGGGGAGAAGATAAACCTTTCAGGGCATGCCCCCAGTGACCTACTTCCTCCAACTAGGTCCACTTCCAGTAGTCCATTCAGTCATTAATGGATTAATTCACCAAGGTCAGAGCCTTCATGATTTAATCACTTCCACAAAGTCCCATTTCTGAACACATAAGATCCTGGGGGACATTCTAGATCCATGTCACAGAACTCTTCTTTTTCAAAACTACAGGGACCAACAGGATAGTGATTATGGTATTGTCAAACTGGGGATGGGCCACAGACTAGCACTACTCTCACTCAAAATGTTCAAAGGTTTCTTTTGTATTACTAGATAATCAAGATTTGCCTTTGTTAACACCTTGCAAACATGGTTTACCCTTCACCTTTAGAGACAATCTATTCACAGAGTGGGCAAATACTTTGTGGAAGTGTAGGACAAAACAGACTGTTAGTACAGAGTGGGAGATCTTTTTCATCTTCTACCAGGTTCCCGTGACATCTGCAACTGGCTATCTTGGTTCAGTGGAAGCAAATGTTAAGCTAGAGTAACACCCAGCACTCCTGGATACAGCTGAATAACTGCCCTGTGGATTTGAACGTAAATTTATCTTCTTTTAAGAACATCAAATATCACATCTTCTGCTTACAGTGGGAACAAATAAATATGACCAAGCCTTTATTGAGATACACTGTGTTTAATGGCTTGGGATGGCTAAGTACAACTGAAGAGAGATGAAAAGTTCCTCTCTGTATGAAAAAGACAAGTGGCAATAATATTTCTCCACTCTCTATAAATATCTCACCACTATACTCAAAGACACTGACCACTTAGGATAGCAAAGTCAATAGCATGTGTACCCCTTGGAGGAGGTTATGCATATGTGGCACTCATGGACGGCCATACCTGTTTATGATTGTATATGCTGATGCACTTGCAAAAGACCCTACATACCATTACACATACTTCGCACTTTATTTATGGCCCCTATTAACTGAGACATAGTGAAAACTAGGCATAGAGTAACTTGAGCTGCCTAGAGATTTTATCCACTTGCTATACTTCTTCCTCAAACAGAAAGCATTTTTATCTAGTTTCAAGCTGAAGCTTGGCTAAACACTCTACTGCCTTAAATAATACTCATGAAGTTATAACTTGGTTTAATAAAGAAACTACTCAATTGCAAAAGGTAGTTCTGCAAAATAGAATGACCTTAGACATGCTGACTACAACATAACAAAGCACTTAGTGTCCTCATAAAAACAGAATGTTATACATATGTCCCTAATAGTTCTCATGATGTGTCTTTGGGCCTAAATAAGTTACAGAACCACATTCCACTATGTATAAACTTAGTATTGATCCCATTTCTGCTTGGTTAGTCTCTTCCTACTACCTGGAGATATATTTTATTCAATCTGCTGGCTCTTATAACAAGGGTTGATATATTTGTTATTCTTTCTTTGTTAGAATTTAAATCTTGGTATACTGACTGAAAAATCACAAAAAATGAGTGCAATAAAATTGTGAAAAAATTCAGGCATATGGGTTGTGGAGTGTGTCATCCTTGCTGAAAAGAATGGACAGTACAATACCATGCTCCTGAAATGCCCCTCTCCATTCCCTAGCCAAGTCAAGGGAACAATGAGTGAGTGTGGGCTAGAATGTTCAGATAAATAATATCTCAAAGGACATTGGCTTTCTCTCATATATGCAGGAATTAGGACAAGTTAGTAGCATCTGTAGAAAGCTGCTTTCTTGCATGCACACCTATTTCTTGGGGTGCTAATCATACAACGGGACAAAGCAAACTAAGCCAGTGATGTCACTGCTTCTGCTGCATTACTTATAAAACCTTTCTCCCTGAAGTAACTGGTGCAGAATTGAGGGTGCCATAGAGAGGATAAGTGACACTCACCCAGCTGCCTCTGGACACGGCATCATGAGGGATGGAGGAACTATTTTCTGACAAAGCACTGTGAGGGATGAAGGAACTATTTGTCAATCCTGTCACCACTGGACTTTTTGGAGTAACATTATGAAGGATGGAGGGACTACTTGGTGAAGCACAGTCAGAGATGAAGGTACTGTCTGTCCAGCCTGTCATTACTGGATACTCCCCATATTCATTTTTCAAAGAGCCTCATGCCTTGCATACCACCTCCAGATACTTTCTTTGGTTTCTTGGCAACCTATCCCACTGACCTAGCACAACTAGGCTGTATGCTGTAAAGATGCTGTGGAAGCCCTAATAATTTACCAGTCTTTCTCAGAATTCAACCTCTCCATGAAAAAAGCTCAAGCTAGCCTGGTGGATCATGAGAGACCATGCGAAGCAGAGCTAAGCAGTGGAGGGATCTAAACCAAGGTTGTGCTAGATTAGCCAGCCTCCATCTAGTATGCCAGGGGACCACAGAGGTATGAACAAGTACAGGCAAGATCAATGAGACCAACTCACAATAGCAGAACCACCCAGCCAACTGTAGACCTGTTGTATGCCACTATGTTTTTTTAATGCAGATTTATTATGGCAATAGATAACTGTGTTACAGTGAAATTCCAAGTTTATAGGCAAGGCAGAATGTCCGATGTATGAATAACATCTGTATTCATCAAAACAACTAATCAGAAAAATTTAATCTAGGTTGCAAGTAACAGAAATCCAATTCAGAGGATTTGTTAGATTACATTATTGAAAAGTCCAAGGGTAGACACAGCTAAATCTAGGTGCCTGAAATTTAACATCAGGGACTTGCTTCTCTCTCCATCTCTTGGTTCTACTTTTATCTGTCTGCAAGTTCTCCTAAGGATAAGAGGGCCACCAGCAGCCTAGAGCTTACACCTGATTGTATGAATTACCAAAGAAAAAAGGGGTTACTGTTTCCAAATAGTTCAAGACCTAGAGCCAAGTTTCAATGAACTGACTAGAATCAGATACAGACCCCTGAATCGGCCCCTCCCCAGAGGATACACTCTCATTGTAACTGGGTCATGATTCAACTCTGGAGACAGGAAATGTGTTGGTATTGAAACTACATGGATGAGAATGAACAAAGGGGAGACTTCCTAAACAAAAATTGAGGGAGTACTAACAAACCACAGGGGAAATAGGTGAAAAGAACATATATCTACTTTAGTCCTCCATATTATTAATGAACACAAACAAAAGAGCAAAATGATAATTGCTTAGGTTGGCATTACACTTCTTCCACCCCACCTAGATGAACGATTTTAAAACCAAATTTTGATCACATCTCTACATAAGTGGATAATAAGACCAAGTGGTCATATACACATCAAAGGAAAGGCTTATGACAGTCACATTTGCAATGGGATATCTGAATGTGATCTCAAAGACTCTTGAATTGAGCCCTTGAGTCAACTCAATCGTAAGCTTGCTTCTGAGGTCTCTTGATTGAAGGGGCAGGCAGCACAGTGCAGCGGCTGAGAGCGTAGATTCTGAGCACTGTCAGAATCCTAGCTCTGACTGCTTTGTGAGACTATCTGACCTTGGGCATGTTACTCAGTTTCTGAATGGCTCAGTTGTCTCATCATTAAAGAGTATAATAATAGGATCTACCTAGTAAGAAGAGTAAATGAGTCATCATATGCAAAACACTTGGAACAGTGCCTGGTACAGAGTTAAGAGCTATTAAGTACCAGCTATTAATCACCTGGGAAGATGCATGTGGTGCCAAATAATTTGGAGCTGTAGTAAAAAAATCTGGCATCATCTAGCAAAGGAGCATGACCTTGGCTTAGTTGCTTATTGTCTCTTGGACTATTTTCTTTCTTTATAGTTTAGTGGAAATTATATCTGTACTGCTTACCTCACAGGGCTGCCAAGAAGATCAGAGGACATAATGAATGCTAAATTCTTTGAAAACCTAAAAGTCCTTTATAAACAAGAGGACTTAAAAATACTAATTATCTCCATTGAGATTATATGATTTGTAACCAGAGCAGTTTTTCAGCCTACACAGTTTTATGCAAAGTGTGATTAGGAAAGAAAATCTGCTGCTTACAGAAAATAATGGATTCCCCAACCAAATCCAATTCAAAAGTTGTGAGAATTGCATTGTGATTTGAAATACCCACCATCACCTATGCTAGTACCTAATACTAGCATATTAATGCTGCTTTTAATAGAAAGGTGGTTATATTGGGAGTCAGGGAATACGGATCGCAATCCCAGTTCTCATGTCAATTTCCTGCGTCCTCTTGGGGAAGTCATTTTATTCCTTGGGGTTTCCCTCATCTGTACAATGAAAATAGAATCAATGCTTACAATTCTGTGACTGTATTTTGTGGCAGAGATGCTTCTGGGCATGAAGGGGTCTGGTCATTACTCATCACTTGGGTTAAATATCCACTGTTACCTCTAGAAAATAGATGCTCCCACAAAAGCATTGATTATAAATGCAGTATTTTCATTGAGAAAACATCCAAAAGTATATGTTGAGACCCACAATGTCTCTGTCTCCAGAATTTCCTGTGATCATAAGCCCAGATCAACTTATAGATGCTCCAGAAGAGGATGGCAATCTTTCAACAAATTGCCTGGAAATGACATTAAGCACTTCCACTCCTATTCAGTTGGCCTGTACTTGGTCACAAGGGTATACCTAGGTGCAGGGGTAGGGATGGGAAGAAGGGAGCTGGGGAAACCTGCTCTATGATATGCAGACACATAATCAGCTAAAGTTTAAAATGAGGTTCTTTTTCTTAAAAAAATAAAATGAAGTACTAGTTCTGTGGAATTATTAGCAGTTCCTGCCATACTCACTATCCATCTACTATATTTATCTCCTTAGCACTTATTGCACTTGACAGTCTATAAATGTATATGTTGATTTTTTTTTATCTCCCCACACTAGAACATGATCTTCATGAAGATGGGGACTTTGCTTGTTTACTACTGTAACTTCAGCCTTTAGGCCAGCGCTTGACACATAGTAGGCACTCAATAAATATTCGCTGAGTAAATGAAAAATTTTTTTCCAGCTAGTGTCTGAATTCACTTTTTGGTCACAACAGGTTCAAGTTTTCCTGGTTTCTAGTATTAATAAGATTCTCTTCCTACTTCTTCCTGGGGCTCTGAGGACTCAAGAGTGGGCTGTTATCTATCTAGATTCCATCTCGGGTAGCCATGATGTTCTCCAAATGACTTCAGATTTTTAATAAGGAGAAGGAGTCAGGGAAGTATGTATTTTTAAAACATTAATAGACTTTATTTTTAGAGAGGTTTTAAGTTCATAGAAAACTTAAGCAGGAAGTACAGAGTTCCCATACACCCATATCCTTCCCCACACAATTTCCCCCATTATTGATATCTTCCATTAGTCATGTATCTACCATTACAATATCAGACAGTTTCACCACTCTATGAATGCCCTGTGCTCCCTTCTATGTCAGCCAGCTTTCCATTGCTGTGACAAAATACCTGAGATAATCAACTTATAAGCAGAAAAGATTTGTTTTGGCTCATAGTTTTGGAGACTTCAATCCATGGTCACTTGACCTTATTCCTTTGGGACCTATATATCATGGTGGTCACAATATATTATGATGGAAGTTCATGACAGAGGTGCAGCTCACCTCATGGTGGCTGAGAAGCAAGAAAGAGAGAGAGAGAGAGACAGACAGACAGACAATACCCCCTTCAAGGGCATGCCCCAATGACTAATCTTCCTTCTACCAGGCCCCTTCTCTTAAATGTTCCATATCTTCCCAATAGTGCCACAAGTTGGCAACAAAGCCTTTAGCACACGGACTTCTGGGAGACATTTAAGATCTAAACCTGTTATGGTTTATATTAGATGTCCCCCAAAAGCTCATGTGTGAGACAATGCAATACATCTCAGAGGTAAGATGATTGGGTTTGAGAACTTGAACCTAATCAGTGCATTAATCCCCTGATAGAGATTAACTGTCTGGCAACTGTAGGCAGGTGGGGTGTGGCTGGAGGAAGTGGGTTATTGAAAGCCTGCTTTTGGGGTACACACTCTGTCTCCAGAGAGTGGAGCTCTCTTTCTCTCTGCTTCTTGGTGGCCATGTCCTGAGCCATTTCCTCCTCCACACCCTTCCATCTTGATGTTCTGCCTCACCTCAGGCCCAGAGCAATGGAATTGACCTTCTATAGACTGAAACTATGAGCAACATATAAACGTTTCCTCCTTTAAAACTGTTCTTGCCAGGTCTTTTAGTCACAGCAGTGAAAAAGCTGACTAAAAACCATAATACCTTTCCTCCTCCCATCTCCTCTAGAAACCACCGATCTTTTTTATTGTCCCCATCGTATTGCCTTTTCCAAAAAGTCATGTGGCTGGAGGTTTATAGTACGTAGCATTTTCAGATTGGTTCTTTTAACTCAACCATTGATGGACAGTTTATTTCTTTTGATTCCTGGGTAACATTCTATGTCTGGATACACAACAGTTTGCTTATCCATTCAACTATTGAAGGACATTTTAGAATATTGCAGGAATAAAGTTGTTATAAACACTCACATGAAGGTTTTGGTGTGGATGTAAGTTTCCAATTCATTTGAATAAATACATAGGAGTACAACTGTTAGATCACACAGTAAGCCTGTTTTTAGCTTTGTAACAAATAAGAAAGGATCTCCCAAAGTATTGGACCCTTTGCATTCCCACCAGTGATAAGTGAGAATCTCTGCTTCTCCATGTCCTTTCCAGCATTTGGTGGCATCAGCATTTCAGTTTAGTCATTCTAACTGGTGTGAAGTGGTATCTCAATAATTTAATTATCAAGTCTCTAATAAAATAGGATGTTGAACATTTTTCATATGTATATCTCCTTCAGTGAGTTGTCTGTTTAGGTTTTATGCCTATATTTTAATCATGTTTTATTTTTATTATTTTACCATTGAGTTTTAAGACTTCTGGCATATTTTGAATACAAGTCCTTTATCAGCTATATTTTCAAATATTTCCCCCCATCTGTTATCTTTTTCTTCTCTGACTATATATATATATGTATATATATATATACATACACACAACACACACACACACACACACACACACACACATTTTCCCTCAGGACTCTACACAGGCAAGTCAATTACCCCTGAGATACATTAACAGTCCTTTTCATTTTTATTTACTTACTTATTTATTTATTTTTGAGACAGTGTCTCACTAAGTTGCACAGGCTGCTCTCAAACTTGTGATTCTTCTGCCTCAACCTCGCGAGTTACTGAAATTACAGATATGAAACACAGTGCCCAGCTCTTATGATGAATCCAAAGTGTACCATTAAAGGTATTCTGTCACCCAGGTCAAGAGACTTAGAAGCATCTTCTAGTCTTTCCTCCTCTAGGACTAAAAACCTATCATTGAATATGTTAGAAGTTCTGGAAGCAAATCTAATAATTCTCTGACTTCACATAATGCAATGTTCAAAGCATGTATACATGTGTATATTACTTCTTTGATGTAGGGTTAGTTTTATATATTTTAAAGGACTAATTTTACAAAGACAGAGCTAAGTGAACCTCCTAGGGCCAGAATTCAGGTTTTCTGACTCCTGGTTGGATATTCTTTTCAATCCTTTCCATTGACTACTTTCATCAAGATTTTGCATTTGGTCCTTTTGATTCTTACCATGTAAATATTTGTATTTAGAGGAAGGCTTATGGCTTTTTGTCTTGCTTATAAGAAGCACAAAAATCTTAAATTAGCTGTGTAAGTGTTGTTTCAGTTGCCAGTGATAGAACTCAACTAAACTGACTTAAGAACAAAGGGTGAAATTAGTGAACTGAAAAGTCCAAGGACTAAATGGATCCAGTGGCTCAAATAAGTTAATCAGCCCTCTCTGCCTCTGTCTTTGTGTTTCTATGTCAGTTTCTGTCTCTCTGTCTCTCTGTCTCTCTCTGATCCACCTCTCCTTTTTTCTTTTGCATAGGCTTTACTTTCAAGAAAATATGAAGTGATAGTTAAAGTTACCAACAGGTTCAGTTTCCTATCATCTTGGCAAAAACTAGAAAAGAAGCACCTCTTTACCTACAGCTCTAGGGAAAGTTCAGGTAGAGCTCTTGGTCCACCTTGGAGCACATGCCCATCTCTGAACAAGCTACTTGGCCAAGGAAACACACCAGGCAACACAGGCCCTCCCTGATGCCTGACACTACCAATATTCAGGGACACTACCTCCCTGAATCTCAGACACTACCAATATTCCTCAGTGGGAAATTAGGATGCTTTCTCTTGAAGAGGAGACAATAAACACTGTCAGGAATTCTACAAAGGTCTATGCCACAGTAGTTGAGCATTTATTTTTCTAAACATGTCTTTCCAAGAAGATGTAAGAGACAGGAAAAGAGCATTGAACTTGAAGTTAGAAGTCCCAGATTCAAGTCTCTCCATATTTACCAGTTCTCTGAGCCTCAGATCCCTCACCTTTAAAATGATGATACTGGGGCTGAGAATATAGCTCAGTTGGTAGAGTGTTTGCCTTGCATGCACAAGGTCCTAGGTTCAATCCCTAAATAAATAATAAAATGATGATAACTACTTCCATACCTCCTAGGGATGGAGAGAAGAGTCAAATAATGGTGACAGCAAATATTTATATAAAGATTAAACAGTGATAACAGTAAACTCTTTAGCACATGGTATGCATCAATGTTCTAAGTGCTTTAGCATCATTAAATCAGTGATTCCCAATCTAGAGCCTGCATTGGAAGCACTTGGAAGACTTGGGAAAGTACAAATGGCTGTGTCCCATCCCTAGAGGTTTTGATTAAGTAGGTTTGGGTGGGGCCTAATAATTTGCCTAACAAAGTTCCCATTGAGGGGCTGATGCTGTGGTCAGGCAACCACACTTTGAGAACCAATGTATTCTCCTTGATTTTCAATAAATAAACTGAGGCTCAGATAGCAGTGGCAGAGCAAGTGTGTGAGCCTGGGAGCCCTGGCAGCAGAGATCAAGCTCCTATGCACAATGGCATAGCAATTCTTGTTCAAAGAAGCAACTGTACCGTAACAATCAAGACAAAAACCAATGTGAAAGGTAAGAGGTCTACATAACTTATATAAGTATGCATTCTTTTAGTTTCCTTGATTTTTCATTTTTCTCCCCACTGTCTATTGTCCCACTAACTCTATTACCAAGAGCAAATAACAAAGAAAGAAAAGAGTACAATTATTTGGTAGCAATTTTGGCAACAGATAAGGAACTTCACTTAGAATAGGGATTCCCACTCTCAGTTAACTGCAGGCTTCAAACCTATGAAATCATCTATATATTTTAGTGTGAATAAGTTTACTTGCATTTTTCTGGGGAGAAGGTCTAGCTTTTGTAGACTTCCCTGAGGGATATGTGATGTCTAAAAGGCTAAGCATAACCTAAAGAGAAAAATAAAAAGAGGCCAGTTATTAGCCTACTGGAAACCAACTAAACATTGGGCATCTCAACATTTTATTCTATTTTGTTATTAAAAAGTAAAATCCAAAAAAAGTAAAATTCATAAATTCTAGGGAACCATTAAAATATTTTAAATGACCTTGAAATGATATTAAAAATGTCTGTGCTATAATGCCAGTAACAGTTTGAAAGTGTTGTGCCAACTGTACTTTTTCACCTGATTTCTTCCTTGATCCATGAATATTTTGTTTCCTTTCCTTCACACCAGATTGTACTTCCAAGGTGATTAGAAGGATATAGCAAGTTACATTGTTATATCCAACAGTGATTTCTCTACCCTCAGTGTCCAAGACAGCTGGCCACTGGCTCTGCTTCCATCCATGACTAGTCTTATTTCCACCTCACTGATCCTCCTACCAAGTCACCAATATCTCAGGCTTGAGGTATTTGGGGGAATTAAATGTATTTAAGTCACACCTCCAGGCCTGACCTCTACGCTGAATTATTCAGCTATGTATGCACTTGTCTACTTAACATCTCTCTTGGACTCTTATAAGATGTATGGACCTCAGACTAAATATTTCCAAATATTAATTATTAATATTGTCTCTTGTTCACTCCTAGAATACTGGCCCATAGTAGACTCTAAACAAACATTTGAACAAATCAATGTTAAGTGCGTGGGGGATTGTATTTAAAATTATATCTAAAACTTGTGTGTATGTATAAAATTGTACAATTATTTAAACATGCTATGCATAGACATTAAAATGGGGAAAACACAAAGAGTAACAGTACATGAAAGTAAAAGATTTTTCTTTAAAATTCCTTTTCTGTTTTTCAAATTTACTCCAAGCATAAATGGTTATCAGAATTTGAAATCGAGTGACCTCATTCTGAGCGAATTCGGACACCAGTTGCACAATCTGTTTCCTAGTGTGTCAAAGAGGCTTGAAAATACATCCCTCCTTCATCGTTAGCGTTCACAATCAGCTTTACTGTGAAATTATGAATGAAAAGAACGTTTGCACTGGTGCAGGGTACTAGTGAGGAGCAGTTAATGTTAGCTTAGTTTTTCTGCTTTCTTAAGGGTGCTGGGAATCGATGGGAAAGTGCTCTACCACTGAGCTACGTCCCAAGCCCCAGTCGTATTTTCTTTTTTTTTAAATAATTTTTTAGCTGTAGATGGACACAATATCTCTATTTTATTTATTTTTATATGGTGCTGAGGGTCGAACCCGGTGCCTCACGCATGCGAGGCAAGCGCTCTACCACTGAGCCACAACCCCAGCCCGGTATTTTCTTTTATAATAAAATCACTTATCCTGCTAACCTTTACTCTAGCAAAAACCGCGCAGCCACACGCCCGCCAGGACAGCGCCGCCCCGCCTCCGGCCCACTTCCGTGAGAGTGCGCCTGCTCCGACGCTTCTTCCGCCCACGTGATCCGCTCAGGCTCCTCCCAGTCTCCAACATGGCGATGCCCAGGGGCTCAAGCCGCACGTGAAAAAGACTGGGCCTCTGGGACGCGTAGAGTACGGCGCACGAGCCACTTTCTCCTGGCAGCCATCGGTTGCAGCTCTTCGACCCTTTCTGAGGCTCTCCGTGCCGCTGCCTCTCTTCAGCCATGAAAATAAAGCCCGTTTCCCACAAGACCGAGAATACCTACCGGGTGAGCGCAAGAGCTTGGGCCGGGAGCCGCAGGTGCCTTCTGCCTCAGCCGTGAGACTGGCACAGGAACTTTTCGAGCTGCAGAGTCTGGGCAGTGCGTGTTGCGCTTGTCAGGAGGCTCTGGCGAAAGTGGAAGAGTCCGGGTGTAGTAAAAGTGGAGGGGCAAAGTTTTCAAGCTTTCGCTGGTAGTTTGTGAGATTTGGGCTGTCCTGGGTTCCTTTCAGTCTAGAGTGAAATTCATTATTCCAAAGTCTCCCCTGCTTTTTTATCTTTAAAAACCAAATTGGGCGGGCGGGAGAAAGTAAGAGACTTCCAGTTAATGGCTACTGTAGCTTTTTCTGTGTGCCCCTTGGTAATTTGTTTCTATGTCTTCGTTAAAACTGTAGGTCATGTATGTGTTTAAAATCACTTATTGCAACAATTTAGTTGGATCCTTGTGCTTGTGTCGTGGTGTGAAACCTAATAGACCCAGATAATCAAATCGTCAGTGTTAACCTAGGTTCACCAGTCTAGTATGGAAATATTATTTGAAATGACATAGCTGGAAGAACTTAATGCAAATATATAGAAGAATTCATTATCTTCGAAGAGTAATGCAGTGCCTTTTTTTTAAGGTCCCGTGCCATTCATTTGTTTTTACACTTACCCTTTGTGTTTCATCAGTGATGCTTGCTCTTAGTTTAAAATTCGTTTATGTAGTTTGTGATTGATAGAAAACACAACAAGCCTGAAATGACAAGCAAAGCATGCATTTATTTGTAATGATTGCATGTAAGGATTTTTGAACCTTTACACTTTTTGCTTTCACAAGAAAGTTGCTCACATATGATTATTATGTAGCACTCAGATATTCAAGATGTTGTAAGTGCTAAATGATAATGTATTTTAAATATGCTTTCTGTCTCAGTTTCTTACATTTGCTGAACGTCTGGGGAATGTGAATATTGATATTATTCACCGTATTGATAGAACTGCAAGCTATGAGGAGGTAAGAAAATGTGATAT
Source organism: Geosciurus inauris (assembly GCA_004024805.1). Lineage (NCBI taxonomy): Eukaryota > Metazoa > Chordata > Mammalia > Rodentia > Sciuridae > Geosciurus > Geosciurus inauris. Next base: position 33,035 of record PVHX01018164.1, read on the forward strand.
TAGCTAGTCTTTAAGTATTCGTGGTCTTTTTTCTTTTTTCAGTTTTACCTGTTAATGAAAGTAAATTGTTTTTCAAGCCATTCTTATATGAACATGAAATGCTGTCTAACATAGAAGACATACTTGAAATGTAAAGCACTCATTCATATGTGGCTAGTTGATACCATATTGGACATCAACAGCCCAGTTGTTTTGACTTGATAGTCAACTTGCTTTTGTGATAGTCAAACCTTTCCCTTTCCCTTGTGCATTCTAAGCACTGCTGCAGATTCATATTTTTGCAGCTGTGATTTTAATGAAATCACTTTTCTGAGGCTTAGTTTCTTTATTAAAAAAGGAGGAGGGGGTGCTAGACTACATGATTTTCCAGTCTAACCACATTCTAACTATGTCATCCCTCTTAACAGAAATCTTCCTCATCTGATAGTCATCTGAAGTAAGAAATGATTATGGTAGTACCAGTCAAGATGGAGAGAAGGGAAGAATTCCAGAGATACTAAGGAAGTAGAGCCAATAGGAATTATGACCTACTGGATATGCAGGAAGGAGCAGAATGGTGTTACAGATTTTGGTTCCTATAACTGGATAGTTGAGGATATCGCCTATCAAGATAGAGTTGTAGGAAGAGGGACGATAATTTGTTGCATTTGAGACTAGCTGAATTTGATATTCAGTGTCTATGGACATGAAAATGATAGTGTTCAAAAGTCATTTGGGTATATGGATCTGGAGCATAGATGACTTCAGAGATAGAATTATAGATTTGGCATTCAGCAGATGGTTTATAGTTTAAGCCAAAGGTACTATGAACTAAGGGGTAGAATGTTAAATTAGAGAATCTGGGATAGGACCCTGGGTTAGGTAGTCTAGAATGGCCTGAGTCACATGATAGGCAGTTGGCTTGTTGGTCTTAATTCTCCTCATGCCTCTTTTTTTCTGATAGACTAGTCTTCTTTTTATGATGGCAGAATCTTTCCAAGAGAGTAAAAGCAGAAGCCACAAAACCTTATAAAGCCTTGCTTTTAGTGTCACAGTATCTCTTCCATTGCATGTTATTGATCAGAGCAAGTCATGAGGCCAGGCCAGATTCAAGGGATTAGGAAATAGACTCCATCTCTTGGTGGGGGAAACTATATAGCCACATTGCAAAAGGACAGGGACATAGTATGGCATGAGTGACATGTATCAGTCACTGTGGTATGCTAAAAGTATCTTTTTCATTTAGATTTTAAACTGTAATGTTTATTTCTCTTCTACTTTAGGGGGCACTGAATAAAATTTAGTGGGATTTTCTTTTTTCTCTGTTCTCTTTATTTATTTTTATTTTATTTCATTCTTATTTTTTAAAGTTTCCAAAACAATTTAATGAAAAAAAATTTTTTGGCATGTTGTTTGGGTACATGCCTAAGTGTTGTCTGTCTCTTTCTCTTTGTGTACACACACACACATACATATGCATAATATACATGTATGGTAATAATTTATTTATTGGCTTTACCTTTCAAAGAACAAGATAATATGTACTGTGTTAATGAGATAACCAACACAACAGTGAACTTAGGAAAAGACAATTCTCATTATTGCCAAGGAAATCAACATTAATGGTTCAGTGTATGTGTATTCTTCCACATTTTTCTCTCATTCTCATATAAACATATGCTGACATTTATAGAGGTTTATGTTTTGTAAAAAATATTAGATCCCAACATATATTTCACTATGTAACTTGGTTTTCATCACTTTGGGAGTATATCAACATTCAACATCCTTCTAGTTTAATATAAATACAGGTTTGTTTGTTTTTTTAAATCCTGGGGATTGAACCCAGGGCCTCACGCATGCAAAGCATGTGCCTTACCACAGAGCTACACCCTAGCCCGGTAAAATTCTTTTTAAATAGCCACATAATATACGTTAGTACATATAAAGTATAGTTATTATAACAATTTTCCTATTATTTGACTTTTAGGCTGTTTTATGTTTTCCCTTCACTATAGTATAACTGAATATACATTTTTGTACTTGTATGTTTGCAGTTTTTTGTCTCAAAAAACTGGAGTTGCTGGGTCAAAGGGCATATCTTTTTTTTTTTGGTACCAGGGATTGGACTCAGGGATACTGGACGACTGAGCCACATCCCCAGCCCTGTTTTGTATTTTACATAGAGACAGGATCTCACTGAGTTGCTTAGGGCCTCGCCATTGCTGAGGCTGACTTTGAACTCAGGAGTCTTCTGTCTCAGCCTCCCCAAGTGCTCTGATTACAGGTGTGCGCCACTGTGCCCAGCTAAAGGGCATATCTTTTTAATTTTAATAGAAATGCCAGATTACTTTGCCATAAAGTTGAAGCAGTTATTTCCAAAATCAGCATGAAAAAATTGTAGAATCAGCACATTTTTTCTGTGTCTAAACTTGCAAAAAAACATAAAAAAGAATTTTTCCCTATATGAGTATTTTATGAGCTTTAGAGAGGTATTTCATACAGCCAAATCAACAAAACATTGTTTCTATTTTTATTTTTTGGTGCTGAGGATTGAACCTAGGGCCTTGTGCATGCTAGGCAAGCATTCTACCACTGAGCTACATCCCCAGCCTAAGACACTGTTTTTATAAATCATCTGCTGATACTATCATTTCTAATTGTTTTTTAAAGGGTTAACATACCTTGTAAAAACAACTAAAAAGACGATAAACTCTTAGTCATTATCTTAACATATTAATGTTATTATTATCATTATTAGTATTAAACTTGGTCATGGTTTTCTTGGACTTGTCTGATTAATGGACTGCTTTAATCTTGGCAGGAGGTTGAAACCTACTTCTTTGAGGGTCTGCTGAAATGGAGAGAATTAAATCTTACGGAACATTTTGGTATATTTAATTTTGTTTATATTTTATTCTCTCATAATTTGTACTTTATATGTTTGAAACAGCTAAATGATGTGATAGAAAGCAGAACATATTCCTTTCTTGTTTTTTCACCCAGGCAAATTTTATAAAGAAGTTATTGACAAATGCCAATCATTTAATCAGTTGGTCTATCATCAAAATGAGATAGTTCAGAGTTTGAAGACTCACCTGCAAATTAAGAACAGTTTTGCCTTCCAACCACTTTTGGAGTAAGTAGTATCTTGAGAGAAAGTCTGACAATATTTTACTGAATTTTTAAGAAAGAATGTGTTTTATAGCTGTGCGTACCTTAGATCAGGTATTTGTAATTTAGAAACGAGAATAATTTAGTTTTCATGTTAGATCAGAATATCAGGAAAATATGCATTACCTAGGTGTGTAATTTTGCATTTGTCATGTACTCCTAAAAGAACCCTATTTGTCTTTTATGCTATAGAAGCAGGTAACTACAACCTTAAAGGAATGCACCTTCTGACCTGATTTTTTTGCTGTACACTTAAGATTTAAAGAATTTTATATCTCTTAAGTCTTGATTTAGAAGTATTTTGGATTAATTAATCTGATGATCATAGATAATCTATCATTAAATAGATTTATAGCCTTTATTTTAAAAAAACTACATAATCAGTTTCTTCTTTTTTAAATCCAGTTTGGTTGTACAGTTGGCACGAGATCTGCAGATGGATTTCTATCCACACTTCCAAGATTTTTTCCTGACCATCACCTCTATCCTAGAGACTCAGGACACAGAGTTGTTAGAATGGGCTTTCACCTCGCTGTCATATCTTTATAAGTACCTGTGGAGATTGATGGTGAAGGACATGTCCAATATATACAGGTGACTCTTTTCACTCTCTGGTGTTTTTTTATTTGTATTCCTCTTTTTTCTGGCCTCTGCCTGACTCTAATCTTTGTAGCATGATGCCTAATTATTTCCTTATACAGAGTTGATTTTCCAGCCAAAGTGACTCATAATCTGGTTTAACAATCTGTATTAAACATATCTTAAGTTTATGTTGACCTAACCTTCTCTCATCTACAACTATTGAAATTATACCCAGTCATCCATACCTGACTTGGATCTCATAACTTCCACAAATACTCCCAGGCACCTTTACCAGAAGTGAAAGCTTTGTACTCTGTACTTCTTTTGCATTTATTATCATTTATATTACACAGCTTTCATTTTAACTATTTGTAGTGTAGTGCTGTTTCCTTAAAACCTGTGAACTCTTTAAGAACCCTGTCTTAAACACCTATTTACCAAGCTGCCATTATGCTTATTAAGTCAAAAGAGATACCCAGTATTTTTGAGCTTATGTAGACAGGGAAGGAGAATGACCTCCATGGTAGCATTTTAAGGAAAGATTATTATCTGTTTAAATTTGAGATTTGATGAGATTTTCCATTTGGTCTCCTGATTGTTTCAACATGGCAATCGCCATAGGAATACTTAAGATCAGCGGTCAGTCCTTTACCCCCAGCAGAATGTGTGGGTATGAGATAGAACCACGGTTTTGTGCCACCCCCTTTACCCTGCTCATGCTTCTCTTTTAGGAACTTTGAATGAAGAATAGAGAAGTATTTTTCCAGTCTTGACTAATTCTTTGTGAAGCTTGGAATAAAATCATTAAAAGCCAGGATTATTTTATTAACAACCATGAGGTCTTTAGGAGAATATAGTTTGGTTTTATAACTTTAACTGTCATTAAAACTATCACTTTTAAAGCCGGGCGCGGTGGCTCACGCTTGTAATCCCAGCACTTAGGGAGGCTGAGACAGGAGAATCGCGAGTTCAAAGCCAGCCTCAGCAATGGCAAGGCCCTAAGCAACTCAGTGAGACCCTGTCTCTACATAAAACACAAAATAGGACTGGGGGTGTGGCTCAGTGGTCGAGTACCCCTGAGTTCAATCCCCAGTACCAA
>PVHX01018165.1:0-37873 GCA_004024805.1 Geosciurus inauris
CTCACCCACCCACCCACTCACCCACTCACCCACTCACTCACCCATCCTCCTCTAGAGCTTCAACATGCCACGCACTGCCCTGTACCCATAGATACAGGAACCTCACCCTCTGGGACATTTATTGGCAGACACACCGCATAAAAGCTAAGACATCAATTTACTACAGCCTCGAGGGCGTGTGCCATGAAGAAACACTGCATGAGGCAAACACGGAGAGGGCAGGTGGGAGTGGAGGCCTGTGCTCTCACTAGTGGTCAGCAGGAACTGAACAAAGGGCGCGTGGCCAAGCACATGGTCTGCACCTTGCTCTTGCTTGCTAGAAGTGTTGAGGAGCCAAGCCCTTTGCTATCAGCTCCAAAGCAGCCCAGCCCACTGTCTCAGCTCAAGCCTAATGACCTGGGTGCCAAGTCCTCATGCGCCCCAGGCCCATGATGGGTAAACGGCAGCCCCATCTGCAATGGGGACCACAGATATCGCCTACTGCATTCATGGCCAGTCTGGCTTGTGTGGGCACACTTTGTGACATTCACACAGCATCTGGTCTAAGGACACCCTCCTCAGCACATGTCCCCGAGGTTAAGCCACACATGATAGTTTCTGCAGACCGCTAAGGTCAGAGCTGGGACCCCTGCCTGGGCTGTCTCTCCATCCCTCCTGCTTTATCCAGCCCCAACCTCTGTGTCCCCTGAGGAAGGCCAGGTAGACATGAGGGAAACACAGCCCTGGCGCGACCATGCCTCTAGCCGCTCTGTCCCTCTATGAACAATCTCTTCCACTGTTTCTCCTGCAATGCTGTTGGACAGTGTTCCTGGGGTTCTCAAAAGGCCTAAGGGGCATCCCATGCCTGGCTGGGGACTGCAGAGCTCTCAGGCTGCCGTCAGTTCTGGTCTTGTTGGAAAAATAAAAAAAAAAAACAATAAAACCACCAGAGACTAGTTAAGTCGAACCAAGTTTATACGAATAAGAAAAAGGCACCAGAACCGGAGAGCACTGCAGAGCCATGATTGCCCCCAGGAAGAGTGGAGAGCTGCGTTTGTAACCAGAGCCACTGCAGATGAGGCAGAGACCACCGGATGGGTGCACTCCCCTGGGCCTATCGGGGCAGCCCTCAGTGGGGATTGGCCAAGGGTTTGCCTGCTGTGACTGACTGGGGCCAGGTTGCCTGGTTACCAGGTGTATATTTATATTTGTATTACTGGCATCTTAAGCTAGGTTGCAGCTCACTACCTATGGAGGCTGTTGTGGGCCAAATTTGGTCAATCAATTCTAGGAGGCCAAATTTAACAGACTCAATTTATTTTGTTCTATTTTGGTCCATAAAGTTTTAATTGATTTCCAATGCACATAATTGAATGAATCATTATCCCAGATTCATGACAGATGCTCATATTTGGCCCATGCTTAACTCTCTTGCCCACTTGTATTTTGTCTGTTTGTTTATTCATCTAGAAATGTAATGAAAACCCAAGACTCATTTTAGACAACAGGCTGTGCCCTACTGTGAGCAACTCCATGATGTATATATAGAACAGCAGTCCTCAGGCTCTGCCTGCCCTAGTGACTCCATGGTGTGTAGGACAGCAGCTCTCAGGCTGCGCCTGCTCCAGTGACTCCATGGTGTGCAGGACAGCAGCTCTCAGGCTGCGACTGCCCTAGTGACTCCGTGGTGTGTAGGACAGTAGCTTTCAGGCTGCGCTGGCCCCAAGTGACTCTGTGGTGTATAGAATAGCAGCTCTCAGGCTGCGCCTGCCCTAGTGACTCCATGGTGTGCAGGACAGCAGCTCTCAGGCTCTGCCTGCCCTAGTGACTCCATGGTGTGTAGGACAGCAGCTCTCAGGCTGCGCCTGCTCCAGTGACTCCATGGTGTATAGGTCAGCAGCTCCCAGGCTGTGCCTGCCTTAGTGACTCCATGGTGTGGAACAGCATTTCTCAGGCTGCGCCTGCCCTGAGTTACTTGGATTTGTGAGGCTGTAGTTTACCCTGGCTACTCCACATTGAGTAAAAAATGGGAAGGGAGAAGGGCTCCATACCTTGTTTGTACAAGTCAACAACCACCATCTGCCTGGCACAACCACAAAGCACAAGTTGATAGATAACTTATTCCTGCCAAAGTATTACATTAAATCAGGCGTACCTTGACAGGTGGGCATCCTAACCCATATCAGGAACACGCACATGGGAGCTTATCAACCTCACCAGGTGCAACCCCACCACTTAAGACCCATAAAAGAAAAATCCCCCTCCACATGGGGATACCTGACCTCATCACCTGGTCACTCAGTGGGAGCCTTGTCCAGGAAATCCCCACAGCACCCAACCTCTGCCTGTGTCCTGAGCTTCATCTGGTGCAGCTTGTCTGGCCTATGATGATCATGGCCTACTTTACATTGTCACTCCAGGATGACACTCTGAACCTCACCGTCAATCTGGACCCTCTGCCTTGATAACACTGTGAAACTGGTCAGTTACATGCTTACCTAGCCACCTGCAGTGGTGCTCTGCCTCTGCTCCTGGAACAGCATCCTGTAACTAACTCTGCTGCTTAATGCTTTCTTGGTCTTTCTGTAGTGTGTGTGCGTGTGTGTGACTGTGTGACGTGTGAAATGTGACTTGAGGGCTACCGATCCTAGAAATTAAGATGGGAATGGATAAAAGGACTAGTGATTTACTGCCCGAGGGCCAGCAGGTGACCCACAGATACTTGTTGAGCTGCAGCTAATGAAGAGGTTGCAGCCTGTGAAATCACTGTTATCAACACCTGGCCCCGCAGAGAGACAAACTCCTGTGCTTCATGGTAACAGCAAGTTCACGCATGACACTCACCCTCCTTCAGCCCAAGAACTGCAACACAGGCAGCTGAGTCCACGCGCCCCTCCTGTGCCTGTCGCCTGCCCCTCCTCTCCACACCCACCTGACGGGACAGGTGACCCCCTCCTAACTCGTCAGCTGTTCTCTTGACCTCTCTATTTCAGAGTGTTGGCAGCACTGTGTGTGTTAGTGTGAGCATCTAAGCAACATGCTGTTCAGATTTGAGAGCTCCTGTACTTTATTTCTAAGATATATTCTTCAAGCCAGTGGCTAGCAAGGCTGAGTCTCCAGAATGCAGCACCTGAGAACCCGACCTCCTCAGAAACCGAGCTCCTCCGCACCCAGACCCGCTGCTCGAGGAGCTCCTGTGTTTCCCACCGTCTCCTGCTTCCCCGTCTCTGAAGCGTCTGGCATATTTTTGCCCAGGTCTCTTGCTGGCTGGTTTATAATTTTCCTGTGGAGTTTAGGAGTCCTTACTGGAGTCTTGAAGCAGATTCCAGGTTAAACCATGAGGACATGTCCCCGGGTTGCAGTTGGTGTTCCCTCTGTCTTCGGGCTGGCTTCTGATGAGCACAATTCCCAGCTTTCATGTGGTCGGATTATTGCTCTTCTGTGGTGGCTAGCACTTTGAGTTTTAAGAAGTCTGTCCTACAGGGCTGGGGTGGTGGCTCGGTGGTAGAGCACTTGCCTAGCATGTGAGAGGCACTGGGTTTGATTCTCAGCACCGCATGTAAACAAAGTCCATTGACAACTAAAAATATACTTAAAAAAAAAAAAAAGAAGTCCGTTCTATGGACAGAAAGAACACATAATTTCTTCGAGGCTTTTAGAGAGCGTGCTCCTGGTGCACAGGTTGAGACCTTGTGTAGTTTTGCGCGTGGTGTGCAGTAGGGATCCACCCTCGTTATTTCTTCCAGATGAATAAAGACTTTCTCGGGCGCCATTTGCCGAGTGGTGCTTTCCCTGACTGCACTGCTGTCAGTCTACGACCCAGGTCGGCTGGGCTTGTTCCTACTGTCTCGTCCATGACCTCGGCCCATGTGGATGTTGTCATGCCACCAGCAGCCGCCTTAGTTACAAAAGCTGCATATAAACGTGAGCACTGGTTCCTAATGTCTGTCCACGCCGGGTCTTGGCACCTGGTGACCTGCTTCTGCTTCCTACGTGTGTATCCTTTTCTCCTGGGATCTTGACTGGGCTAGTAGTGAACTGATGAGTGGGGGTGACTGTCACCTCAGGGTTATCTGCGGCCACTCGCTACGCAGACCCAGTGCTTCTTTTGGATTGATTGTCCTGTTTCAAGGCCTCACCCCTGTTACTTCTCTGGAAGCCCACCCCAGCCTCGATCCTCCCCTCCCAGCCTTCCCTCCTCTGCCTGCCCTGGGCACCACCAAGCCACTCCAGCTCCTGAGAGAGCCCTGTCTTTGGTGCCATGTCTGGGTGGGGGCAGGCTGCACTTGTCTTCCTGTGCCTGACACACCTCAGCTCACACTGTCCTCCAGGTCCATCCTGCTTGTGAACGACAGGATGGCCCCTCTGGCTGACTCGGGCTCCATGGTGCACAAGCCCACCCCCGTGTGTCCCTCCTCAGCTGATGGACACTCAGGCTGCTCCTGTCTGGGCTCCTGTGAACAGACCACAGTGACCCAGGAGAGCCGGGGTCCCTTCAGCACGACTCCTCTCCTGGGGTCGTGTCCCTGGCCGTGGGATTGCTGGGTCACGTGCTGCTTCTGCTGCTGCTAGTTCAAGGGATCTCCGTGCTGTTCTCCAGGCTGGCGCTGGTCTACTCCCCCACAGCAGTGCAGGGCCGCCTTCCTCCACCTCCTCCCTGTGGTCACCTTACGTCTTTTCGGTCACGGCCATCTCACTGGAGCCAGGTGGTGGCTCATGGTGGTTTTGATCGTGACTCCCCAGGCATTAGTGATAATGAGCATTTTTCACATACCTGTTGGCCATTTGAATGTCTTCTTTTGAGAAATATGCTTATTTCTACTGTCCATTTTAAAATCAAGTTACTTGGTTTTTTGCTTGAGTTCTGTCCTCCGCACGCTGTCCAGATGCCGCCCCTCCTCAGTCCCGTTCTGCAGGTGCTCTGTCCTCTGTTGGGTCTTCCGCTGCACAAAGCTGTCTAGCCGGAAGGATCCCACTGGCCTAGTGCTTCTGTGTCTAGTGCGCTTGGGTCTGGGGTCTTGTCCAGAGGGTGTTCCCGCTCTGAGGTCCTGAAGCGTCCCCCGCGTTTCCTTCTGGTAGTTTCCTGGTTTCAGGCCTCACTTTTCTGCACGTGGCGAGCCAGCGTCCGCGGCTCATAGTGAAGACTCTGCCCTCCCCAGTGTATGCCCAGCGCCGTATGGAGGTCAGCTGGCTGTGGCCGCGTGCTCGGCCGCTGTTCCAGAGGTCCGTGTGGTTTCCACGCAATGTGGGCCGTGTGGGCCGCGTCCTTGCAGCGCGTCTGGATCGGGTGGTGAGTGTGCCAGCGTTGCTGTTTTCGCTCAGGATCGCTTGTGTCCCTCGGCTTTGTTGCAATCTGCAGCTCCGTAGGAATCTTAGACTCCTTTCTGCTGCTTCTGCCCAGTGTCTGGGGTGTCAGGACGGCCTGGATCCGCAGACCACCTTGGGTTGCAGGGGCTTTTGCATTGCTGACTCTTCCCACCCGGGAGCTGCTTGTCTTCACCTGGGCGTGTCCTCTGACGTCTTCCATCCATGTTCATAGTTTCCATTGTAAACATCCTTCACTTCTTTGGTTAAATTATGTCCCAGGGTTTTTTCTTTGGGCAGTTAGGATAGATGGGAATGCTTCTTGATTTGCTTTCCAGATAATTCGCTACTGCCATATAGAAAGGCCATGGTGAGTGGGGGATTCAGTACCCAGCTTTGGCTGGACCTGCTGCTTCTCACAGTTCTGTGCTGTGGTCCTTGGGTTTTCCTGATCTGAGGTCATGCAGCCGGTGACCAGCTGACTAGACTCCTCGTCCTCTTAGCTTGCCCTCTTTCACAGGGCCGCGGGCCTCTGCCCTGCGCCCAGGCCCAGCGCATGCTGCCAGGGAGCCCACTGCGCCCCGCAGGGCACCCACGCAGGCCGCTGGGTGGTGGCGGCTGACTGCAGACACAGCCTCGTGCCCAGGAAGGAAGGTGTGAGAGCGGCTCCGCGCCATTCACGGGGTGCATGGCTGGAATCAGCGACCATGGCGGTGGGGACGGCTGGCTGTGCCCTGAGACCCTGCCACCCGAATCCCCGTGAGGAGGAGCTGGCATCGGCCAGTCCTGGGGAGCCATCAACCAGCTGTCTCAGGAGAGGCAGCGGCATGTGATGGAAACAAGTGACAGAGAACAGCTCGGGGAACAAAGCCCCTGCCCCATGTGGGGAATGTCCAGGCCCCTTTTGGAGGTCATCATCTGCAGGGATTTCAGCTGCAGCACTGGAAGTGTGAGCGACTCTGGTTCTGCCTCACTTCTCTGTGGCCCTGGGCACTGCGCCCGAGCTGCCTGGCTCCAGCGCCCCATGTGCAGCTCAGGCTCTCGGCCCTCCACACGCCCAGACCCCTGCCTGGGCCTGCTGCTCAGGAGGCTGCTGCACCCTATGCACCTAGCCTGGCTCGGTACCTGCCCTCAGGTGCAGGCTGCCTGTTGGGATGCCCTGTGGCTTTTCAGAGTGGCTTAGAGTTCCTCCCACTCGATCTCCCTCATCAACCCAGGGCTTCCCTCCGGCATCAGGCCTTTGCTACACACACCAGGGAGCAAGCCCGTGTCTCAGTGAGGCGGCCAGGAGCCCGGGTCGCTGGGCCATTCTTCCTTGCCCAGCAGTAGAAACAACTGAGACGGGGAAGTCTAGGCACCGATCCAGCCAGGGAGGAGCATTCGGAGAATCTGCAGGCAAAAGACTGGATACGGAGAACATCTAAAAATCCACAGAGTTCAAACAACACAGTGCAAAATGGCAGAGAACACCGCAGAGAGCACAATGAAGAGATGCCAGGGCGCCTGTGAAGAGCGAGCCTGTGACCAGGTAAGCAGCCAGACACCGTGAGAGGGGTCTGAGAGGTGTCGGCAGTGAAGGTCAAACAGGCCACTGTGGAGCCTTTCAAGACCAGAGCAGATGAGCATTGTCCCTGGGGCTGGCGGGAATGTAAGTCCCTGCAGCTCACAGAAAGGGCAAGTGACCCAGCAGTCAAGAGGTGAAGCACGCGCCTTTCACTTCTGCTTCTAGAAGGGTGAGGCATTGCTGCACTTTGCAAACTTTTTGGCTTTTGAACCACTTTATGCATTGAAACCTCACAGAGGTTTTGCTCATGTGGGCCCTACCTATTGATATTTATGATGTCAGGAATTAAAACTGAGAAGCTTAAAAGCTATTTACTATATTATAAAATAAAGACAAGTCTATTGTGATAACATAAAAAGTACATTTAAAAATAATTTCATCAAGCTGAGTGTGGTAGTGCACACCTGTAATCCCAGCAGCCCAGGAGGCTAAAACAGGAGGATCGTAAGTTCAAAGCCAGCCTCAGCAACTTAGTGAGACACTAAGAAACTTAATGATACCCTGTTTATATAAAATATACAAAGAGCTGGGGTGTGGCTCAGTGGTTGAATGCCCCTTGGTTCAATCCCCAGTACCATAAAAAGAGGTTATATTGTCAAAAAAAATCAGCAGAAGGAGGGTAATGCTTTACATCTTCACAAATCTTTTCAGTGTCTGGCTTAAGAGAAGACAGCTAGATGCCAGCTCTGCTCCCGCATTAAGCCTGTGTAATGCATGGTTTTGGTGCCTGTGAAGAAAATCTGGCCTCATTCAGGATTGGAGCTGCAAAAGAGAGCCCCTTGCAACAGTCGAGGGGCCCACAGGAACCTGCTTGGAGAAGCTGACGCTCGTGTGAAAGCACGGTATTCTCCCCTGAGGTGTGGGTTTTAAAAGCAGAGGATTGGCAACAATCCAAGACCTTCCTAACATAATGGGTCAGAATAAATTGGGGCTTGTTTATATAATGGAATTCTACGTGATCGTAGTCATTAAAACGAATGCAGTGGGTCCATCTGTACTGCGATGGGCCCGGCTCCGCAGTGTGGAGGTGAGAGCGGTGCCGCGGGCACGGAGCAGGAGAGCAGCCTCCACAGTGCCGGAAGCGCTCTCAGGAAGGACGTCTGGAGGAACAAACTTCAGCCTCGCAGAGGGCCGCCCAGGGAACCTGGACAAGCTCCTCCATGTGTATCCTCTGTTCTCTTCAAATTTTGCATCCTGTGCATGTGTCGTCCAGCCAAAAGGTTAACTATGAAACAATACAAATGGCGATTGTTAACCTACTTTGCCAGGTTTTATGAAGATGAAGTAAATGACGACCTGGGACAACACTCGGCCTATTGAAGACAGCCAGGGCATGATGCGTGTTAAAATGATAATTCGTATCTTCATCGTTAGACGGTACCTCTAGACTTTGTTCAATTTCCTGATCGTCCCCTCTTAGGGGCACACTTATAAGAACTGTGGACTCTGATTGCCTCTCTTGGAAGTGAGTTCAGATCTGGTCTCTACAGCACAGTGGAATGGCCCCTTGCCCTGGGAAGCCTTTATTTCCAAGTGTCGAACATTTCATGTGAATGTTTTTGCTGTTGAAACCATTCCTGACGGTGTCTTTTCTTTTCCTATGCGTTCCATGAGCCTCATGAGTGGAAGCCTTCCCAGAGCCCGGGTCTCATTGGCCCCCGTGTGCTGGCCCAGGACAGTGGCCTCCCTCCTGCAATTTCACACCTCCTGTGCATAGGCCCAGATGTGCCCTGGCGCCACGCCTTGCTGGGATTGTGCACTTGATGTGCAGCGATTCATTATTCTGCTTCACTGGACCTTAGACTTACAGGATTTCAGGCAGCACCACTATTTCCCCCTCCGTGTTATTTGATGACCGTGTCTAAATTTAAGATTCAGTCTGTTTAGGAAAAGTGTCACACTCACAACAAAATCAAAATTGCTTTGTTCCACATTTAAAAGAGCCGCAGAAGAAATAGGCCCTTCACAGTCACAGTGCTGACCTGCTGTACGGGCCCACATGATTCCAAACCACATAGGCCTTGCATGGCCGACACCGGCTAGGACGTTTCCTGTCTCCAAGTTCGTGGATCATTACTGTCTCCCTGCCCCACATGCTGAAAGGGTCAAACAGAAGGTCACTGAATCTGCAGCCGTGACCTGCTCTGTTGGGCGTGGCTGTGAGTCTGCTGAGATTTCTGCTCTGTCCCCTGGTGTGTCTGTCCATTCCTAATCTACCCCATGTCCCTGCAAAAAGAATGGGATGCGACCACCATGAGGTGTGACCAAGCCACACTCAGGAGCCCTCCAACCAGGCTCCCCTGCAGCACCCCGGGCCTAGGAGTGAGCTCCCAGCCCGCTCCAGCCCAGCCACGCGCCTCCCTCAAGTGATCCTGTGCTTAAAATACATCAAACACTGCCACCAAAATCATACAGAATGAAGGCATTTCTATAAGAAAAGCTGTCTTGATTTTGAAAGATGTGTACAGTTTACCAAAAGATGGAGTCAGTGGGAGATGGGTCCACTTGCTACCACAGTTTTCTATCACTCAGTGGAAACCAATTCACAAGCAGATGTGCTGGACTGGTCTGGTCTCTCCACCCCAAGAGGCGTGAACTAGCCCAGCTGGATCTGTCCTGCAACAGGACCCCCAGGCTCACACACCAGGGTTGGTCAGACCACACAGGCCAGGAAAAAGGGAGACTTGTCAATAAAGTGTCAACACAGACTTTTCTCTGGATCCTAAAGTAAAATTGGGGGAGGAAGGTGACTTCCTTATCAGAATTCCCAATAACAATTAATTATTAAGCATGGGAAGAACGATTTGGAACTCCAGGGGAGAGGTTGGGCAGCCTTGGGAAGGTTCTATGTGTAAGCGTCAGCTGACCATTTACAAGACTGCCTGTGAGATTTTGAAATTGTTCACCTTAGAAATTGGATGTGAGATCACCTGCCAGTTCATAAAGAAATTCTCTCCTTATTTATTTAAACTAGATTTAGGGAATCTCTTTCTACTTTATGGAGCGAAGCATTGTTTTCTTTTAGAATTGCAAATAAAGTTAATTAAGATCTCAAAAAAACAAATTTTTAAAAAAGTCTTGGAGTTGTATTCTGGGGAATGTATCTATTATAAAAACAAGGTGTTGAGCGGGAACAAGAAATGAAGAAATGCATGGAGGACCACCGGAGTCTCCTCCCTGGACTTCCTGAGCGGAAGGGTGGCCCCTGCTCTTGTCACTGGTACACAAGGCTCTGACCAGTCCTCCTGCTCTGCCTCCGTGGCCCCTGTGTGGTAAGGGCAGGTACTCGGGCAAGCAGCAAGTCCTCAGAGGGCCACCCGAGCCACATGCTGCCAACGCAGACAATAAGGAGACTGGTTTCCCAAGGACTCCCTCCAAGGCATGCAGGAGGAGCCCTGCACGGGGTGCCCGGGTGTCTTCCCAGCCCTCGTGGTGTTTGCTGGGAGGTGAAGAACCTCGGTCAGGGGCCGACGGGGTCTTGTTTCCCACGAGTGTGCCAGAAGCAAGGCCAGTGTCAGCGTGGGGACCTGGCGTCAGAGTGGGGCGGGCTTTTCAAGGCAGCAGCCAGGGAACTAGAGTGACAGGCAGACGGGGGACTACCTGGTGGTGGAGCGTGCCAGCTCCCCAGGGAGCTGCCTGTTGTCCTCCCACTCCCAGCATACCCGCGTCATCTCTGTGCCACCGGGCACTGCAGTGGTTACTTTATGTAACCCTCCTTATGTAAACCTGGCACCCATTTTAGGGATTCCCCACTGTGGTGAGCAAGGCACCCCTGGCTGGCTGGATGCAGACAGCTCCCGGCTCCCAGCTTTCTTGAGCTCTCAGAGCTAAAGAAGTTCAATTCTGTGGTGACAAACATGAGTGAGGAGAGTCCCCCAGCAGACTGCTGGTGAGCAGAGAGAGCAGGGCCCTCTGATGCAGGCGCTGAGAAAAGGCCTGAGTCCTGTCCTCCACCAAGACTCAGACCCCCAAGCCTGAGGGTCAGCCTGCTCTGTGGGTGGCGGGAGGGCAGGGCGCTTAGGGAAGCTTCAGCCTTACCAGCACATGTCAGTCAGGCAGCATGGCCAGCACCACAGGGACACAGGACCCACAGGAGGCTGGGACTCTCAGGCTGAGCACCCCCACTCCTGTGGACACTTCCTTGCTGCAGAGGCAGCTCCTGCCCCTCCAAAGGGACAGAGTGAGCCTCTGGCCATTTATTTCATGCACTGGCCTGGGCCCAGTAATGACAAGAAAGGCCCAAGCAAAGTCCTGGCCCAGAGTGACCTCAGGATGCTGGGCCCAAGGCTGTGAGGTGTCTACTTGGCTGGGCCCGGGCCCAGACACCTTGAGGATGGTGAGTGAACATCACAGCCCCCAGGGCCTGAGACCCCTGGGGAGAGGTGCCAGGGTGACAGCCCAGTGTGGCACCTGGTCAAGCTGATGAAGCTTGAGCCTTTGGAGGCTGTGACGGTGGGACCCCCACTCCTCAGCCCTGCTGGCCCCTCCGAGGGTCACTTTGTTTGGCCTGGGAGGCCAGCCCACAGGTGCTTCTGGTCCTCGAGGAAGGCCTGCTCCCGTGGGACCACCTTTTCCTTCCAGAGCCTCCCGCACTTCTGGAGCAGCTGTCTCCTGCTGAGGATGCTGCCTGGTGCATCCTCAGCCCTAAGATGCTCCAGCAGCTTCCTCAAGGCCACTGCAGGGGTGGGCGCAGGGGTGCACACCTGTAACCCCAGTGACTTGGGAGGCTGAGGCAGAAGAACTGGGAGTTCAAGGCCAGCCTCAGCCATTTAGCAAGGTCCCAAGGAACTCAGTGAGAGCCTGTCTCAAGAAAAAGAAAAGAAAAAGAAAAGGGCTGGGGATGTAGCTCAGTGGTAAAGCTCCCCTAAAGTGCCAGGATCAAAAAACGGCCCTCACGCAGCAGCCAAGTCGAGTCTACACGACCCAGGAGGCCTGTAGGGTCATGGCCTCTGCTCTGCATGCTCCCTGACCTTGCGGGCAGCTTGCCCCTGCCCTCAGCCTGCTTCCCTGTACCTTCCCCATCACTGACCTTGAGAAGGTTTGGCCTCTGAGTCGGAGGACAGCTCAGTCCTGGTCACTGTGCTCCCCAGGGCGGGGCCGCCCTCCCCTGGACTTCAGGACGTCTTGGCTAGCCGTGCCAGTCACCAAGTCCACTATGGAGGCGCACGGCACCACAGAGCAAGGGCCCAGCACTGTCACATGGAGCACCACAAGGACTTCCTGGGGTCTGGAAGTGGGAGTGGAGATGCCATCAGAGGTCCCCATGGCCACCCTTCCATGCCCTTGCTGGCCGGGGTGTCTGTGTGGTCCTTCTTCCCGGCTCTGTCCTCAGGGAGTCAGGGAGTCCTGGGGTGTGCCGGAGCCACCCGAGCCTGCTCAGCTCATGGCACCCATGCCCGGACCTCCCCGCCCCAGTGCAAGTCCTCAGAAGGAACCCACGGTCAGGACTGTGTGGGCCCTCAGCCAGTCACCCGGGACCAGACAGCCTCCCACAGCATTCCGGTAGCTCCAGACTCCTCACCAAGCCCCGGGATCTTTCTGC
Source organism: Geosciurus inauris (assembly GCA_004024805.1). NCBI lineage: Eukaryota > Metazoa > Chordata > Mammalia > Rodentia > Sciuridae > Geosciurus > Geosciurus inauris. The sequence continues at coordinate 12,390 of PVHX01018165.1, forward strand.
TCGCGGCCCTCATCTCCCTCTCCCCCAGTCTAGCCTTCAGATGCATTGCTCCTCATTATCCCCTCCACTCTGGCGACCCCAGGGCCTTGGCACTTGTAATCTGCTCTTTCTGGAACACCTGGCCCAGGTTCTTCCCGTGCCTCCTCCTCCTTCTCTACTTCTTCCTCCTTCTCCTCCTTCTTTTTTGGTACTAGTGATGGGACCCCAGCGATTTGACACTGCACCACATCTCCACCCCTTTAATTTTTTATTTTGAGACGGAGCCTCTCTAGGTCTCTGAGGCTGGCCTTGAACTTGCCATCCTCCCGCCTGAGCCTCTGAGTTGCTGGGATCACAGGTGTTCACTTCTGCACCTGCCTGGCTGCTTGTGCCTTCTTGATATTTGGGTCTCAGCTCAAGTGTCACCCCCTCCACCAGGCCTCCCCTGGCCCACTGCCTCGCGTAGCCCCCTCCTTCACCGACAGCCTCCCACAGGCCACTCTCTTCTCTTTGCAGTCCCAGCAGGAAGCGAAATACTCTTGCTCGCTTATTGTCTCGCTTACAGAAGTCTCCTTCCCTCAGAGCTGTTTTCCAGGAGAACAGGCCTGGCTGCTGCCCTTCCTGCCCTGGTGTGCAGCAAGCCTCCCCAGCTGGTTAAGGGGCCCGCCTGCTGGGAGGCGGCAGGGTCCCCTGAGGACAGCATCCTGACCTCCAGCCCAACACGGGTCTTTCAGAGCATCAGGACAGTGCTCGGAGCAGAGACCCCTTGTGAGGACATCTCTCTCCTGCGTGAAGATGAGGCTACCCGCCCCACGACTGCACCCTGCCAGCGCCTGCTGGGTATGGAGCAGCGGCAGCCACCGGGCCAGGTGGGTTTTCTGCCACTGACTCCTCATCCCCGCACCTGTCCCCACCTTGAAGGGGGATGCAGCTGGGACGCCTCTCCAACACGTTCCGGCAGTGCCGCCCAGGCCGGCCCTTCCACAGGCTCTGGCCAGGGTGCTCCTGCCCTCCCTAGCCTCTGATGGCCGGCCACCTGCGCTTGGCTCTCCTGGGCACACGCATCCTGCAGAGCACTGCTTCGGCGTCCCGCGACCCTCTCTGCATCCCCGTGCCTGCCTTTCCTCATGGGGACAGTCCCTGGGCACAGAAGGCTGGCTTAGAGCGGCCGCGCCCGGCCTTGTTGCCTGCATCCGCTGCAGGCTGGGCCCTCATGGGCTCGGCTCAGCCAGCACAGCCTCCCTCCTGTGGCTAGTCCAGCCACTTGCTCCAAAGCCACCTGTCCCCACCCTGACCAGCCCCTCCTCTCCTTCCTTTCTCCTTCCTGGGGAACAGCCCTTCCCTATGCTCTGTGCTAGGACTTAGTTTCTCTCTGATTTTTCCTTGTCTCTCCATTACTGGAAGTTTCCACAGCAGAAGAGAGCCCAGGAGGAAGAAGAAGCCTCCCCTGGGCAGCCCGACAGGTTTCTCTTTAGAAACTGGGCCTGGTTGGGGTAAAGGAGGAGGACCATGGGGAGGACCATGGGGGGACGAGGAGGAAGACGTGGGTGGGCGGAGCCAAGCGGCTGCCCGGGCCGTGCCCCTGTGCAGAGGGTCCTCCTGTGCAGACGGCTGCCCTCAGGTGCTGGGGGCGCAGGGACTGCTGAGGAGAACGTGCTCCTCTTACTTTCCTGGGGTGGAGGGATGTGCTGGGGCAGAGCCGTAGTGTGCTGCCCGTCGGCCCCGCGGGCCTGCCGCCGTGAGAGTGCTGGCTGGGCAGGGCTGGCCCAGCGAGGGGCACGGGCTTCTCTGGGCTCCCACCTGCCGAGAGGCAGGCCGTGACCCTGCATCCTTTCCCATCAGTCACGAGAGCAGGAGGCACACGGGGGCTTCTGATCCATTCTTCCCCTAGGTGCTTGCCCAGCCCAGGGGGCGGTAAAGCGGGTCATGGGCGCTCAGCTCTGCTGTCAGAAGACTTATTTTGATCCTTTAGAAAACATTTTAAAGAAGACAGGTGGTTTTGTTTCATGCTGTCCCTACCTGCCCCACAAGTACTGGACACACAGCAGACGCGTTCTGCAGGTGGCCTGTGGGTGAGGGGGAGCTGCCACCCATCAACAGGACTCCCCTCACCCCCTCCCTGGGGCTCCGAATGCCTATCTCTGAGAGCAGCCCTGGGTCCAGGTGCCTCATTCCCAGGAACCCAGGCAGGGCTTGCTCCATACGAGCCCCCGACAGACAGGTACACAGACAGTGTCTGTCCAGTCAGTGCTGCCTGAGGAGATGCTGGCAGGTCAGGGTTATAGGCAGCCTCACCCCAGGTGGGATGTGGGACCCTCATTTGTTTTGAGCTGGTTCAGCCTCAGTCCTAGGACTGGGGAGGATGCACCCTGCCCAGGGCTGAGGCGCTTAGTGCTGTGCAGGCAGAAAGTCCTCATGCAGCAGCAGCAATGCCCCTGAGCATGCTCCAGCCCAGTGCAGATACTGGGTGCTTGATCTTGGCTAATGCCCAGATCAAGGCTCAAGGGCGGAGGCTGCCCAGCACATTCTTGGCCCCGAGTTCCTTCCCCAGCACTACACACACAAAATTAATTTTGAGATTTTTTTTACTTTTTTATTCTGAACACCTTTCAAATGCAATATTTATAAGCATTATAAAACTCAAAGATATACATTTATAAAATCAGAAATATGAAACTTTATCATTTTAAAATGATTTTTAAAATAGGATTGAGAAACGTGCTAAATGCTTCATAAAAATGGACAATACAGGATTAATGTCAAAGGACAATGCAATATTGCTCTGTATTTCTTACCGGCATGATCTTAGAAGTCAGAGTGCACATCCAATGTCATCGTCGAGACACGATCACATGTTCCAGCACGTTCTCCACCTTGTGGAACGCCTGCTCTGGTCAGGGATCCACGTCTCTCCCTCGCCTCCTTTGCCTCTGAGTGCGAGACCTCCATGCAGGGGCGCCACGCCAACACTCTGCTTTTCACGGTGCCCTGAACCAGGGGTCGGCTGTGCTCACGGGAGCAGCTTTCCTGGTCTGTGGCCACTTCCTCTCGCCTGCAGCACCTTGAGATGACTCAGCAAAACCCTAGCACTTCAGGACTCAGGGTGACAGCCTCTGTTTAACTCTTCATGTCACATGGGCAGTGGCCAATCAGATCAAGGGCCACCGTGAAGCCCTGCCTGCAAAACATCCAGGTGGCTCAGGGACCAAAAGCTGGGCCGAGACCCAGCGCTGCTGCTACAACAGGCGCAGGCTGAGAACACTGGCGAGCCGCCAAGCAGCACCGAGCGGCTGGAGCCAGTTCCCCGAGGGCCTGTCCCTCACCCCGACTGGCTCAGCAAGTCCAGGGGTCCCCACCCTCTGCTCTCTGCTCCTACAACTCTGGGTCCATCCCGAGCCACAACATTCATCCCTCTATTCTAAGGCTCATTTTTTATGTCAGCTTCTTCCTGCCACATCTACTAAGCTCTCATCCCCTAGAAAGTAGAAAGAGCGGAAGTATTTTCATTTGAATCCTGGGTAGCTAACGTAATACCTGGCACATTGGAAAACACCCCAAACGTGTTGGTGTTATATTTCAAAGAGATTCCGGAAGACAGTCTTCAGTGAATACGGACAATTGCTGAAAAGAAGGAAAGCAAGGAACAGGATTTCTGTTATCTATTTTGTTAACGCTGCATTGCTGCTTAAATAGCCTAAGATAGAGCACAGTAAGCCGTGGTATCCTGCCTCCCAAAACACAACGACACCTTCCATCCTTGGGTGGGGCGGGGTGGTAGTGCTGATTCTTAGTCTCACCCATTGGCTTCAGAGGTAGTAGAGAAGTTATGTCCATAGGGATGGATCTCCTGGATGGTCAAACTGGAACCGCTTCCCAAGGTTACAGCAGAGGACCAGTGAACAAAAGTCCTGTTCCCCTGTGTGCATGTGAGTGTTTTAACCTCTGGCACTTTCATCTGTAGCCGGTGGATACTTGGCTACAAAGTAACCAGTGTTGTGTAGACCAAATGCTTACCGTTCCAGAAAAATCTCAACAAGCAAAAGGCAATCCACACTGATGGCAGAAAGTTTCTTGCTGCTGTGGGCAGGTCAGGGCCCTCAGAGGGGCAGGCACCTGCTACAGGTGTTACCAGGAACAGAATGTTGGTAGCATCTTCCATGGGGACACCTGGTGGCTCCGTGTTTGACCCCTGAGGGTTCACATCAAAGTGGCAAGTGAGCGAGGCCATCTGCTCCTTCCATCCCTGACCCTGAAGCTGAAGAGACAGGGAGCACCAGCAGCCAGGGAGCCCCACAGGGCTCCTGGTTGCCAGAAGCTGATTTCCAGTGTAAATTGCCTTCAGCAGACAGTGGAGGAGCCTCGCTTTGAACAGAGCTCGGCCTCAGGGCCAGCTTTCCTCCTTCACTCAAGCCTGGTCTGCTTTGCTCTTTCCATGAGCAGTTCATCTGTGCTTCCTCGGAAGCCTGGGCTCCCGTCACCTCAGTTCCAAAGACAGAAGGAGAAGAACTCCCATTTCTGTTGCTCCAGCAGGAGTCCCGGCCAGTGCCTGACAGAGTCTGCTTGTAGCAGAACCATGTCTGACTCAAGCACGGTGGCCGGAGAGGGAATGTACCACCGCCCAGGCCTGGCCCTGCACCCACTCTGGACCTGGGAGGACATGGTGTCTGCTTTTCCCACACCACATGCCTAAGGGTGATCTCCCAAAGAAAAGAGGTGGGTCAGTGAAGGCAGGTCAGCCGATACTAGGGAGGCAGGAGCAGCACGTGCCAGCACAGGAGGGCCAGCTAAGGCAGAGGGACACAAATGCCAGTATTTATGGTCAGTTGGTGTCCACACCTCTTAACTTCTTGTAGTTTTGACGGCACTATTAATTTAGGCAAGTGTTGCTTTAGACTCAATTTTCAAACATGAAGAACTATCTGTTGGGAAATTGATTTGTGCCTGTCTGTTTTTACTGCTAGTCAGCATAATGGAATATTTCTAATAAAACGAGTAAATTCATGCCTCTTTCATTTTCTCTGTTCATCTTATTCCTCCTTCTATTTGTTTTGTTTTAGTTGTTCCTCATATTGTTCCCCATCCCAACCTCTGTCCCTGCTTATCAAGAATCTAAATAAATCTGGTAGCATCAGTTGTCTGTCCTGTTATTGGAACAAGGCAAAGAATGGATGGTGGATGGATGATGGATGGATGGATGATGGATGGATGGATGGTGGATGGATGGATGGTGGATGATGGTTGGGTTCCTAGATGGGTGGATGGATGGATAGAGGATGATGGATGGATGGGTGGATGGATGGATGATGGATGGATGGATGATGGATGGATGAATGGTGGATGGATGGGTGTATGGTGGATGATGGTTGGGTTCCTAGATGGGTGGATGGATGGATAGAGGATGATGGGTGGGTGGGTGGATGGATGGATGTTGGACAGATGGGTGGTTCGCTGGATGGGTGGAGGGATACACTGATCAGTAGATGAGTGGATTGGGGAGGGAGGGAGAACAGATGGGTGGTCACGCAGCAATGGAGATAAGTGCATTGTTTAATATTTCAGACAATGATCCAGTGTGTAGTCAATGAGTTAATATGCATAACATCCTTAAATAAGTTACTAAATCTGCCTGGAGGGCCCAGCTTGTTACTGCCAAAGAGAGGATCATAGCAGAGAATCTGACTGGGGCACCCTCGTCAAGCATCCTAAATATGGAAGGTCTCCCTCAGAGGCCACTGCTAAATGCTTGAACATTATTTTTTGAGTCTTTCCTTTGGCAAGGGGGAGAATTTCTTTTGAGAGCAAAATATGATTTTATGAGTCTCTGTGTATTTATGCTCTTGTTATTGTGCAAATGTGGTATTTGGCAGCTGAGGTGGCTTTAGGGCAAAGAACCGTACATAATTCCTTTTAAACAAAGGCTCACAGCTGCCCCATAAATTGAAACACAGTCATCTGCAGGTGCCAGGGCTCTTTCTCCAATGTGGCTTCACTGTGGAAGCCTTGACCCTGAATGAAACAGAGAGGCTGAGCAGGCTCCCCTGAGTTCCGGCTGGCAGGAGCTGCTCGCAGCCCTTCTCAGAGTTGAGTGGGAGGCTTTGGCTGCTGGGGCACCCAGGGTTGCCTGGATGTGGACAGGTGTTCTACTCTGCACCATCTGGCTCCAGAGCTGGGTGACGCACACAGTGCACCAGGCCCCAAGGAGAAGCTACAATCAGCTGCTTCCCACACCCTGCAGGTGCCCAGGTGCCCAGGTGCCGCCTTTGTCAGGTAAGGTGTGGCCTCAGGCCGCTTGTCTGTCTTGCTGGGTATGCCCGGAGGGCTGCTAAGGGAGGCTGCTTTGCAGGCAGCCTCGATGACCATTGCCCTCCCAAGCTTGCTGTAAATAACAGATCAAAGCCTCCACTTCTGCCAGGCCCTGCCGCCCGGGAATGCTGAAGGAGCAGATCCACCAGCCTTCCCAGGGCCACGCACTCACACTCGAGGCACACTGCTCTGCATCAGTGCTTGCTCCTTCCCGGAGGGAGAGCCTGGGGGCCCTGCAATTGTCTGCCCTGGGCCTGGCAGCAGAGAGCTGGCCGGCTGGCCCTTCTGACCCTGCTGGGGCTGATGGGCGGTGCATGGGGCCATGCACCCTGCTTTTACTGTCCTGTGCTTTATGTTCTTTAACTCTTTCTAGCCCTCTGGGCCTTCCTTTCCTTGGAGGAAAGAGAGAGGCCCTTGGAGCACTTTCTGCATGTTCCGTGATTCAGTGGCTTCCAGATGTCAGAAGACAGCAGTGATTTCCACCAGGCTGGCTTCATTTTCCCTATAAGCTCCTAGTGAGATCCTTGTTAAAAAGCAAACCATACTTGTAGAGGACTATGTTTCCCATGCGAATAACATTACAATCTGAGCTGGCTCACCATGTTTTTCCCATTAAAAATCAGCCAGATGCCAGGTGTGGCGGTGCACGCCTGTAATCCCAGTGGCTCAGGAGGCTGAGGCAGGAGGATTGTGAGTTCAAAGCCAGCCTGAGAAGTTTAGTGAGGCCCTAAACAACTCAGGGAAACCCTGTCTCTAAGTAAAATATAAAAAGGGCTGGGGATGTGGCTCAGTGGTTAAGCATCCCTGGGTTCAATCCCTGGTACAAAAAGAAAAGAAAAAAAATAAAGAAAAAGAAATCAGCCAGAACTAATCATACTATAAGTAGACAAACCAGAAGTCTTTACAAACATTTAAAATAACAGGGCATGCTCCAAGTTCTGTAAACAGTCATTTATGAAAGGTGTGTACTTCTTATAAACCAGGCACCCAAAATGTTCATCTGCCAAATTGCACACTTCAGCTGCGCCTACAAACCATCAGGGTAAACTTCCACAAAGTGTTGGATTGACAGCAGGTTTCATCCCTTGTTAACATTGGGTTGATAATTCTGGAAGTGGATGGTTTGTCTGCTGGGGTTCCTTAACACATACTGCCCAGGAAGTTAAAATGAAGCTTTTGTTTTGTTTTGGTTTTGGCAGTGCTAGGGATTGAACACAGTACTCTTTCATTTTCTCTGGGCTACAGCCCCAGCCCTTCTTATTTTGTATTTTGAGTCAAGTCTCACTAAGTTGCCCAGGCTGGCCTTGAACTTGCAATCCTCCTACCTCAGCCTTCTGAGCATCTGAAACGACAGGCACGTACCACACACCTGGCCTAAAATTAATCCTTTCTCCCAATAATTGTCTTATGGGGCAGATCCACTTGATGCTTCTTGAAGCACTCTGGTGCTGTCTGGAGACTCATGAGCCCTTCCCAAGAGCTGGCCAGGCTTGCTTTCCTGAGCCCAGTGAGGAAGACTATAAGACACACAGGCTCAGCGCAACATTCCAGAAACCTCCCGCAGCTTCACTCATCACCTCGAGCTCCCCATGGCTGCCCAAGAGTCCCTAAAGCCTTGAAAGCCAGCCTGGGATAGAGGACACACGTCCCCTGCACTCCAGCAGGTCTGATGGTCTCAGCAGGCTACGCAGTGTGAAGTATTATTATCTCCATCTTCCAAGCGAGGAACTGAGGCTCAGAACACTTGAGTGCTTTCCTCGTGGTCACTAGCTGGAGACAGCAGAGTCAGACCTCAGCCCAGGGGATCCCGCCCCAGGACAGCACGCTAAGTTGCCCAGCACAGGGCGAGGGAGCTGTCCACACCCAGGAGTAGCTGCCCACCCAGCCAGAGGCAGAAGGAGGAGGGTAGGAGCTGGAGTGGGAGGGGCAGGGTGGGGAGTGGCCAGGAGGGCACCCTGCGCCCTTTGTCCCCAGGTTCTTTTCTCTCCCTCTCCCTCCCAGCTAACCAGCTGTCCTCAGGAGCTGTTCCCCTTCCACGTAGCCTCAAGGGCACAGTCTGTTGAGTTCTAGGAAGTTTCTGGATTAAAGGAAGAAAATGTGACTTCGAAGTCATTAAGTGGCAGCAGGTGCTAATCGTCTCTCCCCCAAGAGCAGAGGGAGAAACGCTGGGCCACTTCCACTACCCAGCCACTCTGGAAATGCAAGCGTGTTGTTGATTTTAAATTCCTCCACGTTGATTCCACGGTCATGGAGACCTAGCCCAGCAGAGGCGCTCGGGTGCCAGGGCATGGGAGGCCGCCTGCAGAGGACCCCAAGTCACCCGCCTGTGAGTCCACACCTTGGGTCTCAGTCCAGCTTGGCCTCTGTCCAAACCCCACAAAGCATGCAAATGTAGTGGTTCAAATCCTCGTGTTCATTTCAAGAACACCCATGACACTGTGCAGCCCACCCAAAGCCACCAAGTACCTGAAAGATGGCACTGCAGAGAAGCAAAGTAGGCCTTAGAAAGGTGGAGCTGGTGATGCCACCGGGCACCAGTGACGAGGCCTGCTTGCTCACATGCTGAAGTGTCACATGAGAGAAGCCGCCAAGGCAGGCATATAATGTAGGGTTTGTTTAAAAATGGGTAATACCGACTTTTCCCGGGAGGGAGAGGGGGGCCATAGCTGGCACCCCAAGAAGTGAAGATGCCCTGCCTTCTTACAATCCTAGATGTTCTTTGTCCTCCTGCTCTCTTTCCCTTCTCTCCCTCCTTCGTGACTCAACCCAGGAGGTGCTCCGGTGGGATGGCCAAAAGGTGAGAAGCAGATGGACAGGGGGAGGGCCAGATGGAGTGATCCAGGTAGGAGCAACCAGGACACATTAACTAACAACTTTTATAGCTCCCTTTAGGGAGGGGCAATCCCGGGACAGGTTACCTTAGCCACAGGTTGGAACAGGGGCAGGTTACCTTGATGAGGGTGGAGAAAGGGCTCTGAAGGCATTAGCATTTCATTTCCACAGGGTTGGTCTCCAACTTCCTGGACCCAAATTGGCCTTCATTCTCTCATCCAACCTGATTACCTACCTATACCGACTGCCTGTCTTTAATTCTGGATCCCCTGGCAGGGGCGCCCAGGCCAGAAAGTGCTGAATTTTTGCTGCACATGCTTAAAAATGCCAAGTGGTGCTGAACCCAAGGGTTCAGATGTAGATGCCCTGGTCATGGAGCACCCCCACGTGAACGAAGCACCCAAAATTGCCGCTACACTTTAGAGCTCGTGGTGGGACTGACCTGTAGGGGGGCTCCCCTGCCACTCTGAGATGACCCCCGCCGAGAGGGAACAGAGGCTGACTAAACAGAAGAGGATTCACACAGAAGAAACAGATACCCCAGAAGACACTGAAGAGACAAAAACTAAGGCATGGGAACAAAGTCGGCATAAAATTATTGCAGATAAAAGTGTGAGAGAGAGAGAGAGAATGAGAGAGAGCAAGAGTGAGAGAAAGAGAGGGAGAGAGAGAAAGAGACTTCCTGTCTCTTTTCCGTCAGTGTCCTAGGCTCTGCTCTTCTGGGAGGCTCTCCACCCCCCTGTAGACATCCCTGAGCTCCTTGGAGATGCAGACCCTGGCGAGTGGCAGTCACATCCACCAGGTCTGTTCCCAACCTGCCTAACCCAGATGCTGAAGCAAAAATCTAGCTTTCACAGGAAAGATTTCCTAAGAGCTCAAAACCTTCTTGGAACTCTTAAGCTGTGTTGATGGTGTTTCTGTGGCTTGCCCTCTGCAGGGTGCAGGACCGGAACAGCCACTGAGTAAGTCCACATCTGCCCACACCGGTCAGGTCACTGTCAGCCCAACTCCTGTGGATGTGGCCCGCTCAGCTCATCCTGAGAATAAGGTGTGGGTTTGCACAGTGCTGGCCCAAGAACACTGGAGTTCTTGCTGGGATGTGGGGACCAGGGGCCAGGGCTCCTGGGAAAGGTTACCTTGGAGGACACACTGCCCTGTGGTCCCACCAGGCACAGGGGAGAGGCAGGGTGTAAGGAGCATCCTTGCTCTGGGCAGACCTGCCCAACATCCTGCGTCCAAGAAGCAGAGTTGGCACAGGCAGAGGCTGGTGAGGGTCGTTGGGTCCAAGACACCATAGCACCTAAACCAGCTGGCACCCTTGCCCAGGGACACTCCTGTGACAGCAAGTTCCACAGACGCCCCAGGCCTGGTGGCCCTCCTCCTGGCAGGGTGACACGAACCCTGCACTTCTTCAGTGTGCTCTTAATGCTTGCTTTTCTTGTTTAGACAGCTTTTACTCCACTTTGTATTTTTGAAATAATCATAGATTCTCAGGAATTTGCAAAAAAAAAAAAAAAAAAGACTGTAAAGGGTGATCCCATGTACTTTCCCCTGTGTCCCCAAAAGCCATGCTTGGGTAACTATGACACTGAGTGGACACTGAGGTGGGTCTGTGCTCAGAGTTCATCAGGATTTCATGTTCTGGACACACACGTGTGCGTGTGTGTGTGCGTGTGTTTCTGCCACCGCATTGCGTGTAGATTCATGCCACAACCACCACATCCAGACACAGAGCCGCTCGCCACCTCAGGCTCCTCGGGCTAGTCCTTTGTGGCCATCCCCACCCCTGACCCAGGCCACCATTAATCCGTTTTACATCTCGTGACTCTGCTGTTTCAAGAACGTTGATGCGCAGGTGAATTACACAGAGCTAGGCCTCCGTGGCTGGCTTTCCCCTGCAGGGCACAGTTCCTGCTGTCTCCCCACACATTTGCGCGTGTCCAGTGGTTTGCTCCTTTTTATCGTGCGTGGTCTTCCATGGTATCAATGCACCACAGTTTGTTCAACCATTCACCCGCTGGAGAACATCTGGGCTATTTCCGGCACCTAGACGCAATGAACATTCGTTTTCATAAGAAAACAAGTTTTGTTTTTCTGAGATGAAGGCCGAAGAATGCGCTAGCTGGGTCACGTGCTAAGTGCATGTCCAGTTTTCTAAGGAAGCTGCCAGTTTTCCAGAGGGACAGAAACCCCACATTCCCACCAACAATGTGAAGTCTCCGAGCTCCCTGCGTCCTCCCAGCACGAGCATCATGGGGATGTTGTTTTAGCTTTACCAAGTCTGGCAGGTTGCAAGGCTATCTTATTAGGACTTGAGTTCGCTTTCCCCGAGTGGATAGCAATACTGGACATCCTCTCATGTGTTTCTGCTCCATCTCTACCTCCTCGGTAGCAAAATGATGGTTCATGTCTTTTACCAAGTTTCTTACGGTTCCTCTGGGGCTTTCCTGCTGAGCCTTGGGAGTCCTTTCCATGGGGAAATAGTCACCACTGGGCATGGAGTGCCATCCTTCCTCCCTCTGCAGCTCACCTTTCCATCTTCCTCATGGCCTTGTTCAGGGCAGTATTCGTAACTTTTGGGGGCCATGTTATGGTTTGGGTGTGAGGTGTCCCCCCAAAGCTCACATGTGAGACAATGCATGAAGGTTCAGAGGAGAAATGACTGGGTTACAAGATGTGAGCTTTAACCCAATCGGTGAATAAATCACCTGATGGGATTCAATGAGTGGGAGCTGGAGGCGGGTAGGGTGGGGCTGGAGGAGGTGGGGCATTGGGGGCGTGGCCCACCAGGGTGTTCTGCCTCACCTGGAGCCCGAGGAATGCAGCGGCCTTCTATGGACTAAGCCCTCTGAAACTGTGAGCTGCTGAATTAACTTCTCCTCACCGGCAGTTGTGCTGTCCTTCAGCAGTGAAGGGGCCAAGGACTACAGGCTGCTTGTTCAAAGGGCTGTTGTTCTCCCGTTGACTGGCTTTGGCCACTTTGCCAGACTCCGCTGCTCTTGGGTCTTTTTCTGGGTTCTGTTATGCTTTGCTGGTCTAACCCTTCTCCACCACCACAGCATCTGATTGCCCAAAATAGCATCAGCCCTAACACTTTGTTCCCTGTTTTCATATAAAATGCAGGATAAGCCTGCTCATGCTATGGGGGAAAAAACTTGCTGGAATTTTGCTAGGAAAGGACAGCACTAAACCTACAGATCACATCTTCCCGGTGCTGTCTCTTCAGCCTCTCTAGTTATTTAGGTCACCTTTGACTTTCATCAACATTTTGCAATTATCAGCATATAGCTACCATTTGTGATTTGTTAGATTTCACCTGAGTGCACATTTCCATTGGAGCAATGGTAGATGTTGTTATGTTTTTAACATTTTACATGTTTTTGCTCACTTATGAAAAAGTGATTGATTTTTGAGTTGATCTTATATCTTACAATCTTGCTGAATGCACTTATAAATTCCAGAAATAGTTTGTAGATTCCTCAGAATTTTCTATTTAAATAATCATTTCATCTGTAAACAGAGACAGTTTTATTTTTTTCCTTTTCTGTCCATACGCTTTTTATTTTCTTGCCTTATTGTCCTAGCTACAATTTCTAGTACTGTTGAATAACAAGGTAAAGGAGATGTTTGCTTCCTTTCTGACCTTATGAGGAAACTATCAGATCTTCACCATAAAGCAGGATGTTTACACATTCCATGTGATAATTTTGCACACTGTATGAGTTTCTAATGGTTGCTGTAACAAATCATCACAAATCTAATGACTTAGAACAACACAGACTTATGCTTCTACAGTTCTGGAGATAAGAAGTCAGAAATCAAGATGCTGATAGGACTTCATTCCTTCCAGAGGCTCTAAAGGGAGTATATGTCCTTGTTTTCCCCAGCTTCTAGAAGCTTCCCACATTCTGTGGCTCATGGACCTTTCCTCACATCCCTCCATCCCTCTGGTTCGTCATCAAATCTTTTCCCTTCTCTCTGACCTTTCTCTCTTCCTCCAAGGAGGATACTTGAGACCACATTGGGCCACCCAGATAATCCAGGATAATCTCTCCATCTCCAGATCCTTAGCTTGACCACACCTGCAGTGCTTTCTGCCAGGTCTACGTGGGTGTCATGGTACTGAAGTCTGGGGCCACCGCTCACAGTCACAGGTGTGAGTGTCAGGCAGGTGGATGTCTCGGGGCCATTACTCTGCCAGCCATGGTACAGGTGGTACCATGGCTCTCTGTTTACTTACCCTGTCGTTCCCCAGGATGTTCTCACATCTACCAAAGGGACTGGCACTGACAGGCTCAGTCAGTCATTGTTGACCCACTGGTCAGACGGCTGAGAGCATGGCCCTCCTTGTTGGCCTTGGGAAAGCTCGATAGTGGACCACTTTCCTACAGAGGTACAGTGGTTAGTTTTTTGTTTGTTTGTTTGTTTTTTAAATTTTTTTAGTTGTAGATGGACACAATGTCTTTATTTTATTGCTTTTTTTTGTATGTGGTGCTGAGGATCGAACCCAGGGCCTCACACATGTGAGGCAAGCGCTCCACCGCTGAGCTACAATCCCAGCCCCAATGGTTAGTTTTTTTGAACAGAAAAATGATGATGATGAGTCTGATGGATCCCGGTGAGTAATGGGAATCCTGGCACAGAATATTTGAATTTAGGGCCTAGAAAATCCAAGAGGTAGCTTTTCCACAGGCAAACACTCCCCAGCCCCAGAGTGCTCCCTGCTGACTCACGTGAAGAGACTGATTCCACAGGGGGGATACATCCTGCCCCGTGTGCTCCAGACCCTGGCTCTGCCACCCACTCTGTTGTCAGGAGTCAACAGGGGTCAGAAGTGTCTGTCCCTCCTCTCCTCCTTGCTCCTGCTCATTCTTGGAGCATGTGCAGAGCAGGCTGAGAACAGCTGGGCGAGACTGAAGGACATGGTTTCGATCAGGCTCATCCAGGATCAGCCTGTGCCACTGGCTGATTGTGTAATTGCAATGCAGCCATGCCGGGAGGGCAAGGGGAGCCCTAAGCTCTGCTCCCTGGTGGATCTCTCTGGGGAGTGAGAGCACTGTGGTGCCCCTGCCTTTGAACAGAAGGTGCAGCTGCTCAAGGGTGGGTAGTGGAGACTGGAAGGGCCATGACCCAGCCATGAGGTTTGGGGACATTCTCCAATGTGACGACTTTGGTGTAATAAAAAAAGAAAGATAATACGTTTGCTTTTGTTTTGTCTTGATATCTCTTAAATTAAAAAAACAAAGCGCCAGTGTGTTTCCAGAGGTGCTCTGTGGAGTTTTAGCAGGATGGCCTTCACTTTACAAGTGCATCCCAGTCCTACTGGGGGCTCTGTCTCCTGGGAACTGCCCCATTCCTGTCTGTAGCAGCCCCAGCAACTGTGAGAAGTAAAGCATTCTCACCAGAGGTTTCCAAAAGTCCCCCCACACATCCCCACACCACACCCACCCCACGCACCACACACGCACACACCAATGCACACATTATATGTCACACACACATATACACACAATATAGGTAGCATATTCACAGACACACACACAGACATGACACACCACACACTAAACATACAGATGTCATACACACGTCACACACATCACACACATGCATACACCAAGGTCTACCAGGAAGAGCTGAGAGGCTGTTCAAGAGGGTAAGATGCTGTGTGGGTCAGGGGGTCTTGCTTGGAATATGTGTTGTTTGGACCCAAGACCACAGATGGTGACATGCAGAGTATCCACTGTACTATCAAGGCCATGTGGGGGTGGGGGTGGGTGAGCACAGAGGTGGACCTTAGCTTGAGGTGTGCATCACGACTCTGCATAGACCCTCCTCCAGGACGCCGTGAAGCCTCCTCCAGGATCTCCGTGGACCTTCCGCCAGGATTGCCGTGAAGCCTTCGCCAGGACGCTGTGGACCCTCCTCCAGGACGCTGTGGACCCTCTGCCAGGATCTCCATGAGGCCTCCGCCAGGACTCTGTGTTCCAGAGGACAGATGCGACCCTCTCTTCCTTTAGTGGCTCTCTCTCCTCCTGGATGTGCACCACTCCAAATCCAGGAAATCCTTTTGGTGTTAGTCCTAGAAGCACTTGTTTGACTCTCTAACCCAGAACTAATTTCTGTATATTTTGCTTCCCAGAAGAGGCCTAGACTCCTCGGAGGGTCCTGGCTGAGAAGACGAGCCCTATATCTGTGAGAAGGTAAATGTCACCTGGAAGTCTTGTTGTGTCAAGTGAAAGATGGAGGCAAGATTTGGTAAAGGAGCCCAGCCATGGACCCTGGCAGCGCAGACGTGGGGAAGGAGAAACGGGGCCAACAGGAGCTACTCAGCAGGCTGGGCCCACGCACAAGACCTGAGGCACCCACCTCTGCCTGCCAAATACAAAACCAGGAGCCCCACTGCCCGGAGGAAAGCGTCAGCTGGTGGAGTCTAAGGAGGACAGCTTCAGGAAGAACGCCCCTTCAGACTCCAGTGCTCCTGCTCAAGTGCTCCACGGGCAAAATTGCCAACAAACAAGCCGTGGTGGACACTGACTGTGATCTGCTGTTGGCTGGACTGCCCTGTGGTCCACGTGTCCATGGAGAACTTCTTCGCCTGTAGCCTGAGCCTGCCCTGGCACATGGCTGCCAGGCTGACGACGGGAACTGAGCCCCGATGCTTCCTGCGACCCAGAGCCCAGTCCTGCTCCAGGCTGACGTGGCAGCCTTGGGGAGCTCCAGCCAGCCATCAGAGGTTGACCTGAAGGAGAGAATGAGGGAACTGCTCCCACCACCACTTCCCAGGACCTCCCGCAGAGCCACCTGAGAATCTGCACCCAGGCCCCTACAAAGGCAAGGCTAAACCACATTCAGGTGTGTCCCAGGATCACAGAGCCGCTCTCACTGTGCCCCAGAGCATGTCCCCAGCAGGCTCTGCTCAGCTGGAAGGCAAGGGATCCTTCAGTGTTTGCCTGAGGACACAGGGAGACCATGGGGCAGGAATGGACACCCTGCAATGGATGCAGGGCTGCAGCTTCCCAGGAGCACGCTCCAGGGGTGGGTCTTACATCCTTGTGGTCCATGCCAGGCAGAGTGGGGACTGAGAGCCCAGGGACAAGGAGAGCAGTGGCCTGGCCCTCCTCATCCCGGGTCCTGGCAGAGGCTCTTGTGTGGGTCAGGAGCTGCCCAAAGAGAAGTGGCTGTGTTCTCTCTGGGCACTGTCACCAAGCCACTGGCCATGCCATTGGGGTCAGTTCTCTCTCGGCTCAGCTGTGAGGAGACACAGGCCCAGGAGGTCAGCTTGGTATTTATCAGAGCCTGAGAGAGCACTGGTCTCCAGAAAGCTCTAGAACAGGCAGGCCCCTGCCGCTGGTGACTGGCCTGGTGAGGAGACAAAGAGTAACCCTGCTGCCAGAGACCAGGCAGGTCCCCAGGTGCACAGAGGCACCTAGCACCATGGCTCAGTCTTAACAGGGGGTGGGGAGCACTGGCTTGTGATTCCTCTGGAACACAAAGGTCGCATACTCATTAATTTTCCTGCAGCTGTCCGACTCCGTTTGCCAAGCAGTTTGGGCAGGGTGACAGTCTGCTGCCTAAACACCTGGCATCTGCTGGCACTCATTCAGCTGGGCTTCTCCACTTAGCAAGATGCCTGACAGTGGGCTTTGGGCCAGTCCCAGCTCCTCCTTGTGAGCAGCGTGGCTGAGGGGGCTGCGGTTCTCAGGGGCAGAGTGTGAGCTCCCCTCAGCTGCTGGGAGCTGAGGAGTGTTTGGGTCCCACACAGCTTCCTGGAGACCCTTCCGGCCTCACTCTCACCAACAGAGGAACCGGGAAGGGAAGCCCCACCCACAGGCCTCCTGGTCTCCAGCCAGAACCAAGCAGGGATGTCCTCAGCCTGGGAGAGAGCCCTTGATCCTGGCCCTGCTTTCTCACCTGGAGGGCATCCTGCAGGGCCTGGGTAAGTCCTGAAGGAGCCCTGGTCCTGTGCGCCTCAAGCGCAGGGTCAACACGGTGCCTCCTCTGCTGCCTCTGCTGCCTCTGGTCCCAGGGAGCCCACAGCTCTTCTCCCGCCCCTGCCCACCAGCCCTTGTGTCCTGAAGGGGGAGGGAGGTGTCGGTTTCTCTGTTTTGATGTTTCCCACCCACCCCCTGGTAAACTCCATCCCTGGCTGGTGGAGCCCCGAGGAGCCCAGCCCTCTCAGTGGGCCTCTGCCCCACCTTTAGAGCCAGTCACTGAGAACTCCCTATAGTCTCCATCTTTGTGTGGCTCCAACACCGCAGGCCACAGTGATCTGAAGGGGCCGACCCCTGTGGGCAGTGCAGTTCACCCCCAGGGCCACTCGGTGTTGACAGTTATCTGCACAGAGCTGGTGACTGCGACTGCATGGCTGGAGCATATGTGGAGGCCACAGGCTTGCCTCCACCTCCTGGCTTAGTGGCCAGGGGCAGGCCACCCCAACCCTCCGTGGCTGCATCTTCTCCCCTGCAGCATGGGAACAAAGACAGCAGCTGCCTCGGATGAGTCCCAAGCGAGCCTGGCACCTAGCAGGAGTAAGTGTGTGTGTGTGTGTGTGAGTGAGTGTGTGAGTGTGTGTGTGTTTGAGTGAGTGTGTGTCAGTGTGCGTGAGTGTGTGTGAGTGTGTGTGTCAGTGTGTGAGTGTGTCAGTGTATGTGACAGTGTGTGTGAGCATGTATGTGAGTGTGTCAGTGTGTGAGTGTGTCAGTGTATGTGACAGTGTGTGAGCATGTATGTGAGTGTGTCAGTCAGTGTGTGAGTGTGTCAGTGTATGTGACAGTGTGTGTGAGCATGTATGTGAGTGTGTCAGTGTGTGAGTGTGTCAGTGTATGTGACAGTGTGTGTGAGCATGTATGTGAGTGTGTGTCAGCGTGTGAGTGTGTCAGTGTGAGCATGTTCACACACATGTTCACAAACACACACGCCGAGCTCTGTCACGCAGAGGCCCTGGCTCCTCACTGCTGCTCTCGCTTGCCCCTGCACAGAGCAGGCAGTGAGGACTGCCGTGAGCAGCGGGATTGGCCCCGGGTGGGAGGTTCCTGCCATCCCCTGCCCGACTGCTTGCTGCCCTCCGTCTGTGAAGGTGATGGGGCCGCGGTGCTGACTGCAGTGGCCACTGATTCTGACGCAAAGCCCCACAGGCCAGAGGCCCACTTGCTCCTCCCAGCCGTTTGCCCCACCCGTCAGCCTGGCTCTGCAGCACCGCTAAGCCACCGTCCACAGAGCTCCACCTGGCAGGGCTTTGTTCTGTTCTGGAACATTCCTTTCCACCCGCCTCCACAGTGCCCTACTCCTGGGTCTCACCTATCCCGGACTCTTCCCTCCAGGCTGCTGGTGTGGTAGGGGCCCACCCATCTTCACTGCTGCTCCTGGGGTCCTCTCCTGTCTGGTGGTCTTTCCCCTGGAAAGACCCACAGGGCAGCTGCAGCCTGTCCAAGGTCCTCAGAGTCCTGGGGGGCAACGAGTCCCTGAGAAACACCTGAATAATTTACTATCCCCAGAGCTGGGAAGCAGAGGCCCTGAGAGGCCACTGGTGCTTGGGTGGGCTGGACAGGCAGGCCCCTACCCCGTGCCTCGGCGGAGCCAGAGCTCAGGCGCAGACCCGAGCAGCCTCAGGAAGGCACTGGGTCTCTCAGCAGAGACACGGCAGCCCAGGTTGAGGTGGCCCTCCGTCTGGTCCAGAAGGCTCCGCCACCAAGGCAGGGTTTGCAGGAGGCCTCAGCACACTGACCCCAGGAGCACCCAGGAGACCGGCGGAGGGCCAGAGGGGAGCTTCATGGGGAGCTTCGTGGTGCACAGCCTGGCCCAGAAACAGGCAGGCCTTCGTCCCGCGACACCATCAGGCCTGGACACTCCCAGAGCAGACGCCTCCTGCACCCTGTAGTCCATAGCCCAGGGACCTGGGAAGACGGGGCCAGGTGCACCGCTGGTCTTCCCGGGTGAGAGTGTCCCCAACCTCCCCTGCTCCCCGGGCTCTGTCTCTGGAGACTTGCCTCCCTGCCTGCTTTGTGCCAATGGGCCCACTGGAGGCCGGTGGCTCCGTCCCGTGGTGTAGCTCTTTGAGGTTGTTTGTTGATTCAGTGCCCGGGCAAGCGCTTGGCTCCTCCCTATGGCCACGCGGTGTTTCAGCACACGATCACATTGCTTCTCCCTTTTTCCTGATGGGTGATGTTGATGTTCTCATTTCCTGTGAGCAGATATCTGAGGATGAGTTCCTGGGTCAAGTGGTAAGTTGACGTTTGACTTGTTGCCTCACAGCCCACCTGTGGCCAGCCAGTGGCGGTACCGTTGAGAGTCCACCTGTGCTGTGGGAAGACTGGTGCTCCTCTCCACCCTCAGCAACGCGTGCTACTGCTGTTACTGCTGTTACTGCCGTTACTATCACCATGTATCACCACACCAGCCTGTTTCTGCAGGTCGTGAAACTGTCTCATTATGGTTTTTACTTTCATTTCCCTGATGACTCGTGACATGGACCATCTTTTCATGTGCTTCTTGGCTGCTCCTTTATACCTTTTAGTAAAATGTCTGTTCCAACTTTTTGCCCATTTTTTGGCCAGGTTCTCACTTAAATATAAGAGCTGCTTGGACAGCTTGGATACAAGTCCTTTAGCAGATACGTGTTATGCAGATATTCTTTCCCTGTCTGTTGCTTGTCTCTTTATTTCTTGAGCCACACCCCCAGCCCTATTTTGTGTTTTATGTAGAGACAGGGTCTCACTGAGTTGCTTAGCGCCTCGCCGTTGCTGAGGCTGGCTTTGAACTTGCGATTCTCCTGTCTCAGCCTCCCTAAGTGCTGGGATTACAGGCTTGAGCCACTGTGCCTGGCTAACAGTGTCTTTTGAAGTGCAAAAGTTTTGAACTGTTTTGAAGAAAACATGAGTTTATTTTGTCGTTTTGTAATTTTTAAATAATCGTGGTAAAATGAGCATATCTTTTATGTGTATGGAATACTGCCAAGGGCATTCACACTGTTGGGCACCTACTGTCAAAACTCTCTTCTTTTTGCAAAACTAGGACTTCATACCCATGAAACACTCATTTCCCACTCAGCACTTTTCCGGCCGCTGGCACCACCGTGATGTCTCCATCCAGGGCGTCGGCCCCCTAACTGCCTTGTACATGTGGAATCCCACCACATCGTCCCCACTCAGCACGGTGTTCCCAGGGCTCATCCACATGGGCCAGCGTCGGAATTCCCATCCGCCTTAAGTGAGCTGACCGCTCGTTGCCTCTGTCACCCGCTCATCTGTCAACAGACCTCGGTTTGCTTCCCCCGTTGGCCCCTCTGAGCAATGCTGCTGTCAGACACTTTAAATGTGCTGAGGTCGAATTTCTCTCATTTTTTCTTGTATAATCACTATCGTGCTTTCGGTGTTCATAGCTAGGAACTCTGCCTGACGGGATATCTGGAAGACGTCCTCACATGAAATATCCTAAAACTTCCAACGCTTAGCCCTTCCACTGGGATCTATGATCCATTTTGTATTGATTCTTGTGTGACGTACAAATCCAAATCCACCCTTTTTCCTGTAATATCCAATCATCTCAGGACCATCTGTTAAATATTCTCCTTTCCTCTATGAACTGCCTTGGAACCTGTGTGGAAAGCGTTTGACTGTTAGGACTCATGTCCTGTTTCTGTCCTTTCGTCTCTTTCCTTACAGCAGCGCCAAACGTCCTGAGAACTAAGCTTCAGAGTGAGTTTGGATGTTGGGAGGTGGACATCCTTCAACTGTGTTCTTCCTTTTCAAAATTATTTTGACTATTCTAGATCTTTTGCAATTCCATGTGAATTTCAAGTTCATCCTGTAGATTTCTGCAAAAATAGCCTGTTGAAATTTCAATAGTGTTAGCTGGGGAAGAGTTTACATCTTGGTAATACTGACCCTTTTGTTCCATTAACATAAGATGTCTGTTTATTCAGATTTTCTTCAATTTCTCTAGGCAACATTTTATAATTTCAACAGACAAGTATTGTACTACTTTTGCTAAATTATTCCTAAATGTTTTGTTTTTGATGCTGTTGTACAAAAAATTGTATTCTTGATTTTATCCTTGGATTTTTTATTGTATATATAAATATTTATACCTCCATATCGAAACATAATTGACTTTTGCTTATTTATCTTGTAGCCTGTGTCTTTTCTGTACCACTTCATTATTTCTAGTTTTAGGCATATTTAGAATTTTCTACATAAACAATCATGTGATTCTCAAGCCATGATGTTTTCATGATGTTTCCTTTCCATTTTGATTGCTTTCTATTTATTTCTCTTGCCTGATTACACTGGCTAAACCTCCAGGACATGTTGGTAAATAAACAAAGACAGCAGCGTCTTCCTCCTTCCGGATCTTGGGGAAGCGTCTGGCCCTTTGCCCCTCCGTGCGATGTGTGCTGTGGTTTTCTGTGGACGCCTTGGTCAGGTTCCTCTAGCCCTCAGCACTCACTACCTCCAGGCACTGGGGCAGCTGCTTGATGCACGTTCCCGTGTGTGCTAACTGTGCCTTCCACAGGTACAGGTAGGAGGTAGGGGGACAGGGGCGGATAAGCCAGTGACTCACCCAGAGTCTCAGACTAGCAAGAGGCAGAGGCAGGCTGTGAACCCAGGTCTGCAGGACTCCAGACCCATGCTCAACACCGCGGCTCCACACCTGCTCACCTCTGGCCGACACTGTGGGTGTGGGAGGCAGCTCCCCGGTGGGTTTCAGAAGGAGCGAAAAGCCCCGCAGCAGGTCAAGACAGCCCCAGACCCTGTCTGTAAATTTCAGCTCCAGTAAGAAGCTTGGGTTGTAGGTGCTCTGAGACTGAGCAGTGACTCTGGTGGGGTCAATGCCATCTCCTTTTCTGTAGCCTTGTGGTGAGAAATGCTCCTTTTCCTTGTGCAGGGTCGCTGTGTGCAGAGCAGGCTTTCAGGGTGGACTCCCCATGTCCAAGTGTCCAGCCGCAGAGGCTGAGCCATTCACAGAGCAGATGGCACTATGTGATGAGAACCAGAGGGTGAGGTGGTTGGTTACCTGCTACTCACCCTCCTGGCTTCTGCCTGCTTCCCGCTCATTGGCTCCAGGCAATTCCCACACACTCAGCCCAGCCGCGCCCAAGGTGCATGCGGTCTCTGAACTGGTAATGATTTGTGTTTAGTGTTGAAAGAAAAATATCCTTACAAGTGCAGTTGTGTTTTGATTAATTGTGATAATGTATCATTTGAAACAGTCAAAATAAAATCACACCCTAGAGACCGGCACATCAGTTCCAGCCAGCTTCATAGACCAATCAGGCATTTGCATCCAGGGAAATTCCTGTGCTGTGGCCTCTGGCTAATGAGGCAAGAGCTCTGGCTCCATCAAGTCGGGGACAGCACTTCCTCAGGGCCCCCAACGAGGCGCTGGTGAGGCTAGACAAACAGAGTGGTGCACACCAGAGTCCTGCCCTGCAGAGGGAGGAGCAAAGGTCAGTTGGGAGAAAGTCGGCAAGGTCCAGCCCCGGAGAACCCAAGACACACAGAGGAGGTGGCAGCTGATCAACCGTGGGTCCCAGGCAGGACTCTGTGGAGGAGGCAGGAAGGCAGGGCTGGACACGAACAAGCAGGACCCGGCAGCGTCCAGCACTTGTGGCCAGAGATGGCCCAGCCTTTTCTACTTGAGGCCAGGGGTGGTCAGCCTGGGAGAGAGCCAGCAGGTGACCATTGGCCATATTGTGAGAGGAGAAGGAGGCAGAAAGTGAGTCAGGAATGGCCAATGGCCTCTGCCTATGACCGATGGGTCCCTCATGGGCAGCACAATAGCAGCACACCACAGGAAGAATGGGTCAGGAGTCAACATCGACGATCAGTATCAATGAGTTGATACAGATGGATCTACGTCCATGATAGATATGAATCTATATCTACGTACCTATCTCTATGAATCTGTATCAACGAATTGGTATCATTGTGTATATATACACGTATATATGGACGAAGCAATACCAATGACCTACTTTGATAAACACACATCAATGAATCTGTAATGATGAATCTACATCTATGAGTCTATATTGATTAATGGATATCCATGGATCTGCATTGATGAATCGATACAGAAGGATCTACATCAATGACACTACATCGAGAAATCACTGTCAACGCTCTTATTCGATGAATGGCTATTGATGCTTTACCTCAATGAATAGATATCAATGATCTACATCAATGCATGGAAACCAATGGATCTGCCACAGTCATGGGGCCCAGCGGGGTGGTATCTGGCAGACAAGCTCCATGGGGCCTCACTGTCCTGTCCAGTGGGCAAACAGCTGCTGCCCTGAGCCTCAGGAAGTGCCAGCCTCCC
Source organism: Geosciurus inauris (assembly GCA_004024805.1). Lineage (NCBI taxonomy): Eukaryota > Metazoa > Chordata > Mammalia > Rodentia > Sciuridae > Geosciurus > Geosciurus inauris. Next base: position 35,826 of record PVHX01018165.1, read on the forward strand.
CATGCCCACCACTTCCATCACCCATCACCCCCTGGGCCCCTGGCCTCCCACAGCCCATCAACCAAGGTTACTGTTGAAGGAGCTCCTTGCCTGCTCCAGCCATTCCACTGGAGTGTGCCTGGTTGGCTGGTGGCCGGGGCCGGGCAGTCACCACGCTCCCAGGGTCTGTCCACACACCCAGTTCAGGCTGCCCTCCAGGTGGGAGCTGGGGTGGGAGGGTAGGGCAGCAGGAAGAGGGTGTGTGTGGGCTTGTGTGGGGGAGAATGGACACGTGGGCATGCAGGGGGCTGCAGGCTGTGGGAGGTGATGCTGCACGTGTAGGAGCTAGGACGCGTTTCAAGAATCACCTGATGTAGTGGAAGTCTTTTTTTTTCTGTCTTCACCATTACTGTTCATGAGTCTGGGCCTTAGCCCCAGGGTAGACAATGTCATTTCGTGACTTGAGGTTTTAAATGGTGTAGTTGGCAGACTCGTTCTTGCACGGCGCAGACAGCAGCAAGCACACTTTTGATTTATAAGACAAACTCTGTTGAGAGCTTTCCTTTGGACTCTGAGAGCTGTGCTTTGAATATAAATGGCAAAGTCAGAGCAAGGAGGTTGCAGCTCAAACCGGGAAGATATTGCCCTGACTTCAAATGAGCCAGGCCATGGCAGCGGGTGTAAGGTGCTCTGAGGGACAAGGTCAGCCACCTCTGTCCCCTTCAGGCCCACCACCTGGGCAGGAAGGCACCTACCCCAGACAAGCCTGGGAGCCTCAGGGGCCAGGGCGCTCTCCTGGTTCCAGGATAAGTCCAGAGAGTGCGAGATCCAGAGAAGCCCAGAGGCAACCAGCAGGTTAACAGGGGCCAAGGTGGACCCGGGGAGAAGCTGGGCCAGGTGTGCTGACAGTTCTCCCCACAGGTACTTCCCTGAGGGCTGGGAGTGGCCAAGTGCAGGCCAGTTTTGTGGACCTGACACACAGGTGGGGAGCAGATCGTGGCAGAAACCTGGGATGTGACGGTGGCAGGAGCAGCTCTCCCCTCGTCAGCCTGCAGTGAAGAAGGGCCAGCGGCGGGGTGTCTCCACACCAAGAGTGGATGTGTAAGCAGGGTCCCTGTGAACCAATGCCATTCGGGACCCGCCCAGGACGTTGTGGGTGGGGAGTGGGTCCCACCCTCCGGCTGTGCAGGGACTGGTGGGACAGCGCCTTGTGTGGGCTGGCACGACTCCCGGCCTCTCTTCCGCCTCGTGGGTCAGAGGCCTCCTCCCCGCTGCGAGCTGGGGTTGATGTGGAATGGTTCTCCATGCTTTGCAGAAACAAAACCCGTGGTTGAGCAGACAACGCCCGGTCTCAGCCATCAGCCAGCGCCTGCCTCAGGCCCCCGGTTCTCTGTTGAGTTTTCTTTCCCGTATGTTTGATGACTGGAGCCAAATTTCAGGGCAGAAAAAAATGAACACAAACACGCCACCTAACAGTGGCCGTCTCGAGAAACCACTTCGTCTTTTAGTTACCTTGAGCCGGATCTGTGCACTGAAACCACCGCTGTCCTCCGTGCCTGGCACCCTGGCTGCTCCCAGACACGACAGGCATCGTGGCCCTCTGGGCAATTCCACCTGAACTTGTCCAGTTCAAGAGATGTGAAGACTGCGAGGATTGGTCCAGGGCTGTGCTAGTGGCCCCTACTGTGAAGGAGTCGCCCAAACAGTGGCACAGCGCAGTGCCCGACGTGCACCATCTCGCCACGCAGGGCAGAACTCTGGGGCAGCTTAGAGGGAGGTCCTGCTCAGGTCTCTCAGACACCAGGAAGTCCGCCAGGGCTGCAGTCCTCTGAAGGCTGACCAAGCCTCGAAGACCTCTCCCAAGGAGACCCACTGTCCAGGCTGGCAAGCTGGTGCTGGCCATGGCAGAGGCCTCCCTCCATCTGCCAACGTGGACTTTCTGCAGCCTGGGAGCTTGTGTGTGGCCTCCCTCCTCCTGCCCACGTGGCCTCTCTGCAGCATGGAGCCTGTGTGTGGCCTCCCTCCTCCTGCCCACGTGGCCTCTCTGCAGCCTGGGGGTCTGTGTGTGG